>BRDA01028519.1:0-26575 GCA_036984385.1 Crenuchus spilurus | reverse complement strand
AACAACTCAGCAACAGCCTAGCAACCACTCAGCAACATACTACCAACCACTCAGCAACAGCCTAGCAACCACTCAGCAACAGCCTAGCAACCAGGCAGCAATCACTCAGCAACAGCCTAGCAACTACTTCGCAACAGTCTAGCAACCACTTAGCAACAGCCTATCAACCACTCAGCTACATACTATCAACCACTTAGCAACAGTCTAGCAAACACTCAGTAACAGCCGAGCAACAACTTAGCAACAGCCTAGCAACCACTCAGCAACAGCCTAGCAACTACTCTACAACCACTTACCATTAACCTAGAAACTACTCAGTAACCATCTATCAAGACCATAGCAACCACATATTGATCATGTAGCAACAGTCTAGCAACTTTAACTGTGCAAACATTCTGCATTTCCTTCTAGTTTTCTATGGCCTTGCAGTGTTGATTTAATATTGTGATGAGGTTCTGTGCTTGCTGTGTTCATAATTCTAAAGACCACTCTAAAATTAAATCAAAATGATTAACCTGATCAAATGTATTATCAGTTTGGTGCCAATTAATGACAATGGTCATTAATAATACCAGCAATAAGAATGGGACTGATTTCCCATTTGATGCTTTTTATTTTTATTTTTTTCTTCTTTTGAAAGAAACAATGTACTCTGACTGCACACCACAGCGTATGCAGCCTCCAACTGATGCACTGCATTCAGAGACAATTACATAGACTGACAGCTGAAAGTCTGCAGACGAAAAGATGCTGCTCTTTGCCAGAAAGGACAAGCTTCAATATTTCTATTACAACTAAAGGAGCAAATTTCTCTCCCTTGTCAATAACCACGTCCAGACTAGAGTAGGTGGAAGGAAGCTTTCAGGATAAACTGCAGTAGACCATTGTAGATTTATCCTTTAGTCTATCATTACCTACTCTGTACATGGGTTTTTCCATTCAGTCTGCATATAATAAGCTCTAGTGGCTCTTTGTAGGATTCAATCTAAACGGCCTTTGCTTTTTAGCATATTCCCTCAATGTCATAAGGGTGTAAACAAGTGACCCAGTGAAAAAATCTAAATCACAGTGGATCTCATTTGGGCTTGATTGTAATGTGTGGATGTAATGAACTCTCCTCTGCCTATCTTTCGCTCATGGACAGATGAGACAGGCAGAAAAGGGGGGGGGAAAGCACATTTCTTTGATGTGAGCTCTGATGATCTCCTCCTCTCCCTCTTTTTCATTCATATGCTGTCTTTCACCTCCTGCAGAGGGATAACCCAAATAAAATAGGTAGCCTATGTACACGACACTGGCACTCGCCAGTCTGAAATCTACTCTAAGCACATTGCCTTCGCTCCACTTATTCAGCTGAATTGTGCTCCCATAGGTACAGTAAACAATGTCTTCTCCATCATCTGTTGTTTACAGCAAATGATCCGTAGCTTCGGATTTCAGACACAACAGCAAGGTTGAGAGAAATAAATCAACAGAGCAGCAGGAGCACAGAAAAACCAACAGCTGAGCAGTCAAAAGTGCCTGGGAGAGTTACCGACAGAGATGGAGTGATGACTGTCAGAGACAGACTAGGAAAGAAAGGCGGAAAAGAAAGGGCATAGTGATGACTAACGTGGCCAGTGTTGTGAATTAACCACTAGCAGCTAATGTCACCTCCCTATTGGGGAAGAGTGTGGCTATGATGCAGTGCTGGATAGCATTTGGATGGGGGGCCGCTGGGCTGCTGGGCCACTGGGCTTTTCTGTGGAGCCACTACTGCTGAGCAGATGAGGCCTGAGTATACGGCTCACACAGTATTTTTGTCCGATTAGGTCATAATAATGTCATATTCATAACATGTCTTAGACGGGAGATTACCAATCATCATTCATGTCTGCTTGTGTGTTCACAGGTTGAAGAGATGGATTAAGATGTCAATCAAGGCTACAGAAGTGGTACCCGAAAAAAAAAGCCTTTGACATTGAGGGGGCACTTTTGTTACTACTCCCCATCCTCTAAAATATTAACTTAATGAATGTTACACATATTTAGCAGTTTAATAGCTAATGACACTTCACAATCAACACAACACACTCCTTTTACACACTCAACCGTCCACCTGGAGGACTGCATCTGGGGGATCTCCCAGGAAACAGTGCCAGACCATATCTGGGCATCAGATACAGTGGTAACCCTAATTACAAGTTTAATCCGTGCAGGAGCCGAGCTCGTTAGCTGGTTTGCTCGTTAGCTGGATGCATCTAGGGGATGCTACGACCGCAGCGCCCCTAGCGGTTGGCATACTTGAACTAATTTACGCTACTCGTTACTTGGAATTTTATTCGTTACCTGGAACAAAAATATCCTGAGATCTCGACTCGTTACCCGGAATACTCGTTAGTAGGGATGCTCGTAAGTAGGGTTACCACTGTATACACATTCATTCACACACAGCAGTCATTTAGAGTCAATTCACCTGAGAGGAAATGGAAATGTGGACACTCCACCCAGATGGGGTCTTGAACCCAAGACCTCAGCGATGAGAGGTGAATGTGTTAAACACCAAGCCACCGTGCCACCCTCACCACGCTTGGATTGGTTATCATTATCAATGGTGATTATTATAAAGGTTAACAAGTCCACTCTTGCTTTGTACGACTTACTGGAGTTGTTGTTAGCCATTGGCATCAATAGCCTGTGGGGCAGCAATGTTATGCCAATGGGAGGCACTCAACATCTTCTCAATATCTTCACCACAGCATCCCATAAAGTCAGATGTTTCTGAGACGCTACCACCCTTCACCTGGTACCCTATTATCAGCCCTTATGGACATCAGTCACATCACTTCCTTTGCTAATGATGATGGTTTTACACTCTGCTACAACTCACTAGTGTGCTCACTCACTCATACATGCAGAAAACCCTGCCACGTGGCATCTGGGTCAAGTTAATTCCAAACCAGGGGTGGCAATAACATTCCAATGTGGAAAAAATTGCCAATGCTCAGTTTAATTTTCCAAAATCATAGCAATGAAGTCTCCCTGTTTCTCCGACTTCCTAGAATAAAAATACATTGTAGGACACGTCAAACTAAGCGGATGGATATAAAAAATTCGGACAGATTTTTCGTCATGGTTATCTGCCGAGCAAGCATGGAGATGTAGTGATTACATAGTTACGCTCCTCGTTCCTCCGCATATGTGGCTTTAACACTGGGAATTTGGCAGATATGGCAAAAACCTGTAGTCTGGTTCCGGCATAAGAGTCCACATGACCCATTCAAGGCTATCTGGCCTGTCAGGCACACACGGGTTCCTGGGTATATATAAGCTCATGCATTCAAATGAACATTTTAAGTCGTATACCCATCTACCAGCACATGCGCATACACTAAAGATCTGAAAGAATGTCTACAGAGCAGTCGGGCTTTGGATTTTCTTTCCGTTCACACACCTGAACGATGTCATGTTGCTTTTATCTTCTTTTCACAGCTTCAAAACTGACAAGTCTAACAGGACACGCAGTCCTTGAGGAACTTGCAGACGAAAGCAACAGCTCCATGATATGAAAGGCCTATTCTCATAATCAGCTCTTATTCAGTCCGAGACCTGAGCAAACAAAAGCCGTTTCTCTTCATATCCGCGCCATTAAATCACTTCCATCTTACTCCTCCGTCCACTCAATAGCACTAGAAACACCTATTCATCACTGCTGCTGCTCGTGCTCCTACCTAATAGCCAGAGTGGAGATTTTTAACTGCCCATAAATGAAAGCTCCAAACTTCAGAAGGCCTGCATCAGCAGCCTGGCCCTGGGCAGGTCTGGCATGACTACTTCTACAAAGCAAGATTAATTAGCCTGTTGAATGGAGACTTGTCTCAGCTGTGGCAATTTGCCTGGGCTGCAGCTGGTGCGGCTCGGGGACCTCCCGTGGATTTGCTGCGAGGCTGGAGAGCTCCGGTGGGGGTCCGGCACCGGACCTGCACAGTTCAGCTCTTCGCGTGAAAAGCGGTAAAATAAGATGGAGGTCCTAATTTGGAGAGCCGAAACAGCAGACAGAGACTGAGAGCAGGTAAAGTAATCTTAGTTACGATGCCAGGTGGAGGTGGGTGGTACGGCAAAATGTCAAACTGTGATACAGTATTCCAGGTAACGAGTCGAGATCTCTGAATATTTTTGTTCCAGGTAACAAATAAAATTCCAAGTAACGAGTAGCGTAAATTAGTTCAAGTATGCCAACTGCTAGGGGCGCGGCAGTCGTAGCATCCCCCAGATGCTAGCGTAGAAGAAGAGGTCAGTCATTACCTTTGACCGCTGTCCAGTGAAAGTGAAAGTGCTAGTGAAAGTGACACAAAGACATCAAAAGGTAGTGAACAAGAAAGTTAGATACATTTTACTTTTACTTTTCATATGATAAGTGTAACCATGCCATACACGTACGCCCGTCCTCCTGTCCTCCTTAGCCGCCAGCCTACACGAGCACCGTCGTCGTCTCGTTTATGTTTTAAAAACCCATATAAACACATTATTTACATATTAAAGTATACTGTATATTGGCCGGCTGACACGGATTAATCAGTTTTATATGTATTCTTATGGGGAAAATGCATCCAGCTAACGAGCAAACCAGCTAACGAGCTCGGCTCCTTCATGGATTAAACTCATAAGTAGGGTTACCATTGTACTTCTTTACCATACACAATATAAAATACATTTTAAAATACTACAAAAAACTATTCAGGGTGGCATCTGAGTGCTGGGGTCTTGGGTTTGAGTGCCCATCTGGGATTCCTCCAGAGACTCCCACAGTCCAAAAACATAGAGGTCAGTTGAATTGGTTACTCCAATGGCTCCCAAACTGTAATCCAATAAATTAAATGAAAGAGGCAAGTTTATACACAGACTGTACCGTAACGAGTAATATAGTCCTCTGTATAAAATGTTTATTAAGACTTTATTTGTATTTATCATAGAGTTAAAACACGGAGAGCAAGCACATTCCCTATCATTTGTCCTTTCTGACGTTGTAATGTCATGGGGGATCAAAGATGGCCGCCAAAATGGGAACAATGTCAACAAAGCACATGCATATCAGTGCAAGACATGTCATCTTTAAAACAAGATAGGTCGACAGCTATACACTAGATCTAAAACTCACTATACACTTCCTAAAACTCTGCACACTGGTGTAAAGACATGTCCACTTTATGAAATGAGGACAATAAAACCGGGATAAAGCAGCGGAAAGCCAGAAAAAGATATGGAGACTGTACAATGAGCAGACTGATTGAGTGATTGTCAACATGTAGACTCTACGGCATATATTTTACCAATATTACAGGCCTGTAAGTCATGACTGAATCATATTAATAGAATAAGACTAGTGTAAAACATGATAAAACAATATTTTGCAGGATCCAGACTAGAAGCAGGTGATGCACAGGCCATGAAAATCCATGACAGGTGCCTCAAAGTCGTACAGTCTACACCATCACTGTTCTGTCTTCTGCTGACCAAGCTGATACATTTCCATTTATTGTAAACTCTTTAATAGACTGTATGTAGACCTAATATACACCTACATAATACTACTACACAGTAAATCTGCCAGTGTTAAATCAACACTATTAGAGTTAAATTAACACTGAGGGTGTCAAAATGTAACACTCTCAGTGTTAATTTAACTCTAATAGTGTTGATTTAACACTGGCAGATTTACTGTGTAGACGTCTTTGGTCTAACAAATGGAATTGTAAACAAGAACTGTGCTTTGTGCTTTTGTACACAAATGCCGAAAATGGGGTAAAAAATGTCAGCTGGTGGTGTTATTTTCTTTCTATGAAGTCAAGACCGTCTACCTGCAGCAAAGTGACTGTTTATTACATATCTTTGATACATTTTGAATTTTCTTTCCTGCATAAATTGACTTAATTCTCAAAAAAGTGAATATTTTAGGCTCACTTACCTATGGAAGGATATTCCAGACCCCTTTTTTCGTTTATTTGTACAGTTCTAACATGCACACGACTCTGGCAGCTGTACTTGAACACGTTTTTGTCTTTATTTTTGAACCAGTTCTCTCATTTTGATAATGCCGGAGATTCCTCCATGGAATCACACGATCACGTGACCAGTGTTCGCTCTCCCTTTCTAACTCTATGGTATTTATCCATTTTGGCATCTAAGCGTGAGAAGTTTCTACAGTTAAGTGAACTGCTACAGTAATACAGGCTGTAGATGCTCAGTAAACCTCAGTGTACACAGATGTAGTGACCGGAGTGTATGTTGTCTCTGAAAATACTTGCCTCTGAAAGTGAATGCTGTGATTTGATCCCGTTTCCTCACACAGGCTTTGACATGCTGTGTTTAGATGTAGTTTAATGTGGCCATGACATCATTACATCACTGTTCAGATTAACATCTCGATGTATGTGACGTGTAATAGTTCCACTCAGAAATATTTTTTGTGATAAAAGGGGGGCACTGCAGAAAAAGTTTATGAAAGACTGCTCTAAATTGTCCTGGTGTCAATATAGGTGTGTGCCCAGTGATGGATTGGCGTCCTGGCTACAGTTAAATTGCAGTAATGCCCTGCCCAGTGTCCAGTGAAGAGGTACAGGGACTCACAGTGACCCCAACCAGAATGAAACAGCTAAAAGATGGACGGATGAATTTGCATTAGGGATGCACCGAATATTGGGCAACCGAAATTACTAATAAGTGAAGAGATTAAATAAATTAAACTGAAAGTTTATAATCAGTATATTACACTGTAGTTCTGTCCTGATATCACACTGCTCTTGATGTCTGTAATAAAACGAAGACAAAAAAAGTGTGAAACATACTTCAATATGTTTCGATATATATATATATACACACATACAGTGGTAACCCTACTTACGAGTTTAATCCGTGCAGGAGCTGAGCTCGTTAGCTGGTTTGCTCGTTAGCTGGTTTGCTCGTTAGCTGGATGCATTTTCCCCATAAGAATACATGTAAAACTGATTAATCCGTGTCAGCCGGCCAATATACAGTATACTTTAATATGATAAATAATGTGTTTATATGGGTTTTTTAAAACATAAACGAGACGACGACGGCGCTCGTGTAGGCTGGCGGCTAAGGAGGAGAGGAGGACGGGCGTACGTGTATGGCATGGTTACACTTATCATATGAAAAGTAAAAGTAAAATGTATTTAACTTTCTTGTTCACTACCTTTTGCTGTCTTTGTGTCACTTTCACTAGCACTTTCACTTTCACTGGACAGCGGTCAAAGGTAATGACTGACCTCTTCTTCTACACTAGCATCAAGGGGATGCTACGACCGCCGCGCCCCTAGCGGTTGGCATACTTAAACTAATTTAGGCTACTCGTTACTTGGAATTTTACTCATTAACTGGAACAAAAATATTCCGAGATCTCAACTCGTTACCTGGAATACTCGTTAGTAGGGATGCCCGTAAGTAGGGTTACTACTGTACATATATATATATATATATATATATAAAATAAAAATATTTTGTTTTACTGATTTGTTTAGGTCATATTGACATTTTGTATTTAGCAGGGGGAAAAATTATGATTATTTTTATTATTTTTTCTTTAATTTATTTTAAGATATATTCTGCTTTGTTGGTTTCATTGTTTCTGTCAGTTGGGCCCCGAGTGGCTCAACGGGCTAAGATGCTGACACTATGACCAGAAGATCGCAAGTTCGAATCCTGGTCATGCTGTTTTGCCCAAGAGAGCAAAAATTGCCAGTGCTCTCTCTGGCGGGTAGATGGCACTCTCTCTCATCACTCTCACACTACAATGTCCGCTGGCTCAGGCGTCTCCTGATTGGTCCATTCAGAGCTGGGAATCCTGCGCTTTCCTCCGAGCACGTTGGTTCCTCAGTGATGGTGTATCAGCGGTAGTTCATGCATCACACGCAGCGGAGGACGCTTGTGCTTGACTTCACCCTCCTAGATTCAGGGACAATGCAAAGTGATGGGGAGAGCCCCCTAGTGGATGGGATGGCTTAATTTCCTACTACTACATTGGGAAGGGGGAAAAGTTGATAAAATAATGGAAATAAAATTATTTTAAAAAGAAAAAGTAGCAAACTTAATTAAAAAAAAACTGTGTTCAGTATTCTGCCCTCGGCCAATGTTTCATTTAGTTCGGTGTCAGTTTCAACCCAAAATGTTTCATTTCGGCACATCCCTAGTTTATATTCATTATTTTACATGATGTGCTGTGCTCACTTTCATTAAACACACAGTCTGGAAGCGTTAGCTACTGACGATGCCCGTGATAAGCTCAGAAAGGCATGTTGTGACATATTGTGATGTAATTTATCAAAAATATTATCATATGTGAGGTGATAATGAGGTGGAATAAGGGATGTGAAAGTATGAGCGTACATGCCACATCTGCATGTTTTTTTAAAGGATGCCTTAAGTTTATTATGGCTCATTACTACATTCTGAGCGCAGGAGACTGAACGTGTGTACAGCTCTCTGTGCATATTTCTTCCTAAATGAGAATGCGTGAGTGCATGTGGGTTGAAGAAGAGGCCTCCTGCTGAAAGTGACTAAGAATCACTGTCCTTTTCAGAAGAAGCTCCAAGTATAGCTGTGTCTGTTTACGCGGCAGCATGTCTGTACACTGGGGAGACAGCAGCAGTAGATGCTCCTTTCAGCTGACTTCTCTATAAGTGACAGGTGTGACCTTTCAGCAGCCAGCTAGTATCTCTCTCACCTGCAGACACACTTCCAGTCTTCTCCAAGTTAGTCATCCTTCCTTCTCCATGCCTACAGAGACAGGGCCGTATACGAGCAGGCGAGCCAGTACAACGCCCCTAGCTCCTCGGCATGTCCAGTAAAGAAATAGAACACCTAACGCCCGCAGATAGAGACATTCATCAAAACGAGAGACGCCCCTGCACGCTCCCAAGTCTGCCGTACCATTAATCCCCTAAACATAGATTATGCATACAGCCCCCTTAGAATCAAGCATATAAAAAGAATCTGGAGTGCAGGGTATTTTTATACTAGCAGTGACTTTCTTGGTAGTAAAGCATCAGCAGTTGTGCAGTCGCTCCTGTCGGTTTCTCTGCATGCGGTCTAGTTGGCATCACTACGAGTGGTCTTCTGACAGACTGCAGTAGAGGCCCATGGGAATTGAAAAAGGGAGGTGCCCGATGGCATCAGAACAGATAAAGAATTGGTGCTTTCTGAGCAGAACCAATGCTGCAACGTCTCATCTCAAAAACAATGGGCCAGTTCATTTAGTGACCACAATTAGCATAGCATACTGAAGTAACTCTGGTGTCAGATCTGGATTACGGTGATATGACTCTACAGCACATCACTTTTACTGTATTGTCTTCTCTAGCTGTGCATAAAGAAACACACTGGTGCAAGACTTGTTCCAGTGTCTAAATCACCCCCTTCATGTACAGAGAGTTTTTAGTGAACTGAAAAAAATCTGCTTTTAGCTCCACTGCACCAGTGAGCTGGAACTCACCACAGGAAACTCTAAAGATCTGCTCACTAGAGTCACTTCATCGTTTCAAACTCTTAATCTTCACCTACCTCCACTCAGCCTGACACTGTTTTACTTCTAATTTTATATTTGTATATTATTTATTTTATTCGGGTTTGTTTTAGTGATGCTTTTAATTTTACTGTAGCTTCTTTTCGTCTTATAATTGTAGTTAATCCAGAAAGCCTGTTTTTGATTTAGATTTTTATATTATTTGATTTTTCTTATTTAATGTACTCGAGTTTTAGTTATTATTTTACTTTTATTTTAGCTACTTCTCTCTTATTTCATCTTATAATTTTAGTTATTCCTGAAAGCCTCTTTTTAATTTTTTATTGTTATTTATTTGCTTCATTATCTATATTTTTATGACTTTATATCATTTTAAGTCTTTTACATGATTTGTTTAAATTTATTTTAATATATATATATAAATATAGTCATGTGTATAAAGACTTATGTATAAAAACAAAGCATATGTCAAAGTTCACAACAGGTGTGAAAAATGCACATAAATAACCACTTTACCTTCAATAACTTCAATAACATTGCCTTTGACTGTTTAACACAGCTTATAGGACTGCAAGAAGTGGCACTGTGAGTAAGTAAAAGCTTGCTATTTTATTTGCATCTGATTTTAGAAATGGGAAAAAACACCTTTGCAGGCCTCAAGGACAAATCTTTTGGCTTTTTTAAAATGTCTCTGCTCCTTTGAATGTGGGCAATAAAGTGGAAAGAATAATGTGTGGACCTTTTAAACTCAAGCAGTCATCACTGTCACACAATACCGATTTCTTTTTAGGTGGATGACCCTTGGCCTCTTTTCTTTTATTTGGTAAACTGAAAGTATTATAATTGGGTTCAGAATATCTGGATTCTTGTGGCATCATTACGTAATGTGGTATCTGCAGGGTTCATCATGGCAAGGTAAAGAGACGTTCATATTGTCATATGTGTATACATAAACACTCTCCTCGTTGCTCCTGTGTGCATTACAGAGGTTAACTGCTCCACTGGGACACGTTAATTGCTCTGTACAGCCACTGTTGGGTTTAGCAGGTTTCTGAGATGCTACCACCCTTCACCTGGTACCCTATTATCATGAATGAATGTTACACTTATACAATGTCTTTGTAATACCCAAGGATGCTTTTACAATCAACACAATCCTTTTACACACATAGAGCTCAGATACACACACCGGCAGCCAATCGCGAATAGCATCTCAACCAGACGCGACCGTCCATCAATTGAAGGATCATCCAGGACAGAGTGCCAACCATATCTGGGCATACGTTCACATTCATTCACACCAGGGTCATTTCGAGTAACGTGATTTCCATTAGGACTGTGGAAGGAAACCGGAGACTCAGGAGGAGGACAAGGAAACTTCATCCAGATGGGGACCCAAGCTGAGAGGTGAACGTGCCACCATGCCACCTTCATTTGGACATCAGTCAACTCACATCCTTTGTCCATGATGGTTTTGCACTCTGCTACAAATGACTAGTGTGCTAGCAACCCTGTCACTGGCATCTGTGATGTACCAGGCTGAGTTCATTCCAAACCAGGGATGGTACCCATGTTGCTTACTTTGCTATCAACAATTAACCAGAGTTGTAGATGCCACATAAGAATGTTTCACTGCCGCTCATTCAAATACAGAAGACGGCAAAAAGAGACAAAGCTAAAGGTTTGCTATGCTGGGGTTTGTTCATTGCTTGGTTACATGATAATGAGGCAAGTCCACAAACAGGGACTGTCTGCTCAGTGAGACAAAGTGGGTGGAAAAACACAATAAACAAAAGTCAGAAACAACTTTAAATGTTTACCCTAGGCTGCTCTAATTGCCCCCCTACACAAAATGACTCAACCAGCATATTACTTACAAACTAACAGACCTTTGACAATGGATTCTTTGTAGTGACTCCACTGTGCTTTTGTTTTCAGTTCTCAGAAGCTGTGTTGCTTTTTTTTCAGCTATATGTATCCAACAATAGAGGATCCGCCAAAGGGAAGGAGGGAGCATCACAGATTGGCATGGCACCCTCCTCAGCATCACAAGAGTCTTTTCTCCCCTTTTCACTCCTGAGTAAATCTCCAATACTACTCTCTTTTGTTTTTATTATCCCTTCCAACAACCTGTGGGTTTTAAAATGACACCAAAGCTCAGCAACACCGTCGCAAAGAAAAGGGGGGAAAAAAAAGAAGACGACAAAAATCGGTGGGATAATGGATTGTGACGTTAACGAGGCAGAGTGCAAAGCATGGTTAGTTGTGATTTTCTGAGGCGCTGCACACTGCCAGCCTCCATCCTCTCCTCCTGTCGGCGTGTTTGAGTTGGCTGAGCCAAGGCTGGGAGCCCGTCAGACGTGGGGGGTAAAATGCTCTTTGAGGATGGGATTTAGTTACGCACAAGCAGCTCTGACAACAGGGCTTCAAAGCAGAGGCGGACACAGATTTCTCCTGCAGTATATGCGGCGGGAAGAAAAGTGCTGCGCTTTATGGAAGTTCTTTTACAACATGGTGCAGCGGCTCAGGCTCCCAGACCCTGGAGACACAGATCATGTTCAGATACAATGGCATAAAGACACAACACAGAGTCTGCGGGAATACACGGCCTGTTATATGAGCAAACGAGGGCTGGCATTTTGTTAAACTGATTGTGATCTCTATCATGCATCTGCTTCTTTTCCCCCCTCTTCTTTGTTTCGTCTGCTCACACGTAGCTGCGAGTGAGAGATGGAGAGAGTGATAGTGAAAAAAGAGAGAGAGAGAGGTACTAAATATGCATGGCAGAGGCTTGGATGTAATAAAGCGAGGACAGATGTTTCAGGATTCCAGCAGCAGGTGAACTCTTATGTCTCAGACACCAGCAATAATATATTATAAACACGTGCTTCCTTTGAAAAACATGATCTGACTACAGGAACGCCTCCATGATGGGATTCATCTACACGTTTACATCTAAGACAAACCAGAGGGGGTAATAACTGTGCAAAAAGAGCATCTCAATTTAGCATATTGCCTATACAGACTACAGGGTGTTCCATTTGCATCTTTATCCAAACAATCATAAGATCCTCATTAATGATAAAGTTGCTTGGATAAATTCACTAAATCTGTATTTTTTCACCAAAAAATGTGATTTTGGTGGGAAAAAAGCTCATTGCTATTCATAATTTAATTCCAAAAGTATATAAAGTGACATATCTCCTATTCAAATATATATAGTTTGAGTCAAAATATATTTTTAGATATTTTTAGAGGAGCTTAAATAAGCAGAGACACATTTTTCAGAGCGAGTCAGACAGCAGCACATTTTTTTCCCGCCAAATGACACAATCGTCATTTATATGATAATGACTTGCTAATTCTGGAGATTCCATTGGTGGATTACTGGCTGTGGAATGTGAATCTGAACAAAGAGTGTTCACACCAATCTCATAAATATTCAGTCTAAGAACCAGTGAATGAGGAAAACAGAGTGTCACCTCACATTTGTTAAGCTTTAGAAATAAAACCACATACAATGTCTGACCACATACAAATGACTATTCTAACAGTATCACCATTAAAAGAAGATAATACCTGAAATGTGTCACTTTACATGTAATGAATATGTGACATTTTATAATTAAACTATGAACACAAACCTTTTCATGGTTTTGTTATTTTTAGAGATGCACTAATATTTGACCGTTTATTTTGTTTAAAGTCATATGAGAATATTATGACCACCTACCTAACAATGGGAATAACCACTTGGTTTGGGGTGTTTGCTCAGTGGTGACCCCTGATGTTCCTATGTACATTAGAGGTTAACTGTTCCACTTTCCTGGTTATCTGGTCCACTTTCCAGAGTCATCATTCCATAATGACATCAATGTCCCATGGGGCACCACTGGCATGCCTTGGGGAGGCACTCAGTCTTTTTCTCTGTATCTTCACTACGGTAGCTCTCACACATTTAGTGGTTTCTGAGATGCTACCACCCTTCTCCTGGTACCCTACTCTCATGCCCTTTTGAACATCAATCACATCCTTTGCCCATGATGATGGTTTTACCCTCTGCTAAAACTGACTAGTGTGCTCACTTATGTATACACAGTCACATGATATTCTGATATGACTGTGTGCATTCAAATGTGGACATGAAAGATGTCTACCTGAACAGGATTTTAATGCTTCTTCAGTGCAGGTTCCCAAGCACACCGGAGACTGATAAGAGTAAAGTAAAATGGAAGAGATGCCTGAGCAGGTCTAAAAGCTCCTCCACTGCTCTGTGCCAACACCCAGGATGAGGTGAAAAAAAAAAACAAATAGAGAAAAGGGATTAACAGCAGACGGGTTCTTTTATCTCCAGTGTTTGCAATGAGGGAAATGAATGAGGAAATGACATCAGCGTCCATCAATAGCCACAAATATTAAAGGAGGCCTCTCTCTCTTTCCCTCTGTCTGGAGGATTGTCACGCTGACAGTCTGTTCAGCTCTACAACCCTGTCCCTCAGTCTCTAATCACCGCAAACACACCCACCCACATGCACAGACATTTGCAAAAACACCCACCCACCCACAGACAAACCATGCCAAGCCGACAGTAGCCGAGTGTAAAAAGCAGGTGCAATGGCACAGAGCTTTTAATGAATGGCACGGCTGACTCCTGTGACCTTCACTACATCTGGGCGAGCGAAGCTATACAGAAGACAGAGTGCACTACAGGAGAGAGCTGAACACCCAGCACTTACACACCACTTTAACTTCCTTTGACGGTTACAAAGCAGAGGGCCACAGTGATGCAGTGTGTGTAGAGGCTGAGGGTCTTGGGGTGTCATAAGCATGTTTTCACATACAAACTGGAAATGGACATTATCCAGAGTGGCCCTTTCACACACGCAGCCTACAGCTGGAGCCGTCCATATCCAATGTCAGTGCACTACACAGACATATTCCAGGTGCTTCAGAAGAGAGGCAGCGGTTCTGTAGGGTTGCCAGATGTTTACCTCCTAATTAAGTTTTCTCGCATAAATGTAAAAATGTGTTTTTATAAGTATGAGTAGATAAACTTTAATTTTTTTAACTTTTAAGTTTGTTATTGACGTTTGCACAGAGTTCCATCATTTTAAAAACGTCAATCACTGAAATATTTTATTACTGAGCTGTGCATTTTGAGACATCATCAGCTGGTTTAGGGTGACCAGACGTCCTCTTTTACCCGGACATGTCCTCTTTTCGAGAATTAAAAAACATGTCCGGGCGGAATTTCACAAACGTCAGGGATTTTGTTTTACTTGTGAAGCGTTTCGTTCACAAACTAGTCTCGCCCTCCCCCTGTTCCGTATGGTTCACTTGAGTGAGATGTTACACTATATTAAATGGAAGGGGCGAGCATTAGGACCCAGCAGAAATCCAAGCCAGTATTCCTTTAGGCCGCCCACAAGATCAACGATTGGCTCTGCCATTTCTTGCTAAAGTGTGATTGGCCGTCGCCGCTGTCACTCCCTCAAACAGCTCAGTTTTCATCTGTAAATTGTTTACATTACATTATGTTATAATTCATAATAAATGTAATACTTATTAGTATATTATTAATAGAAACTAGTAATTATTAATAAAATATTAATAAGAATTTGTCAATATTTATTAATAATTAAAAATAATATTAATACAATTTGTGTTGAAGAAAAAAAAAACCCTGCTGAGGTGTCCTCTTTTTCATCATCTCAGATCTGGTCACCCTAGTTTTCATGCATCACACTTCTTGGTGAAAACCACTGTAGCAATCTGGCAACCCCGGTTGCATGTGCTGCAGAAATCGCAGGCGTGACTGAAACACAAGAAATGCTGCCTTCTCAATAGTCTCAAGGCTACTGACTCTTCTGTAATGATGACTGTTATTGCATCAATATTAACACTACATGCATTTGCTGTTGTCTGCCAGGGGCGGTACTAGGCCTGGGCTACAGGGCTATAGCCCCGGGTCTTTTTTTCATTAGTCACAAGTCAAAAAACATTCCCCTTTTTCCCCTGGAGTGATATGACTGACGATTTGTACTGAGGGTGTCCACCCCACCCACCGGACTGACGTAACCTCAGCCTCAGGTCACATAAGCACAGCCCAGGGTGTCCTTGGCATGTCCCTGGCATAGTGGAAAGGGATATCAACACGTCATTAACACGCCTGCTGTGAGTTCCCTGGAGCATCACCTCCCGCTGCTCACCTAGAGATTTTTGGGATTTTGTACTAGGGAGCTGTTGCTTGGTTCAGACATTTGCATTCACCTTCCAGACAGCGCTTCAGCAGAACCTGGACCATTCCAGCGCTGAGGCTCCCTCTATATGTCACCAGATCCATCTGATAAAGTCAGAGTCTTAGTGTCATTAGCAAAACATCCTCCTTCTCTTTGCGCAGATAAACAAAAGCCTCTTTGTATATGTGTGGCATTGTTTCTCTCCACTCGAGAGCAAAGCGCCGCAATTAACATGCAGAAAGGTCTGCTTGATATGCACGAGTGACAGCAATGATGTCCCCGATGGACGCAAATTCTCTGGAGAATACAAAACATGGCGGGAGAATCCGTCCTGTTCAGAGGAGCAGCAACACGGAGCTCAGTACAAGCATCACATTCCCTCCCAATGACGAGCTTTCAATCGTAGAAACCACACATACTGACCCAGATCCAGTTGCGGTTTCTGACATGGGCAGGCGCCCAAGGTGGCACAACGTCAGCATGAGGATGGCACCCTTGGGACCACTGCATTGCTTAGAGATGGCTGATGTTATCCCTGGAGGGGAGGGTGTGGATGTTTGAGTCGGTGGGTTTAGTCGCAAACTGTAGGTCAATTGACAGTGGGGGGGGTTGCCGGAAGGGTTGTTCACCCATGGCGCCAAACGAGCTAGGGCGGCCACTGCCCAGCACCGGTTCAGTGTCATCTGGTAAAAACATCATCAAACGTGCATCTCCAAGTCCTATTTTATATTAATTCGACGTATAGTGACATATTTTAAGTCTTTTTAAATGCATAAATAGTCATTTACTCCAATGAAGAGGATGAAATCTTATTGAACTTTCTATAAACACACCTTCACTCTTTGCTTGAGCTCCTCTTTGGTGCCACGAAGAATTAATAATGAAGACTTTCTCTAATTTCGCTGCTCTGAGAGAGGATTACTACACATTTCCCTGGTGGGTGGGTGTGACTCCTGTTAAACACTGTATCTTTGGATATTAAACAAAAATAAGCATCATATGTATTTGTGGTCACTTTGTGGTCACTTTATTTAAACCAACACCGTGTATTGTCCATTTTAGCTCCACTCACCATACAGGTGCACTTACAATCACAGACTGTAGTCCACCTGTGTCTCTGTACACTTTGTTCACCCTGTTCTTCAATGATTAGGACCCCCCACAGAGCAGCTATTATCTGGGGCATGGATCATCCTCAGCACTGCAGTGACTCTGATGTGGTGGTGGTGCGTTAGTGTGTGCTATGCTGGTATGGGTGTAGAACAGAGAGAACGAGAAACAGATGGACTGCAGTCTGTAAACTAATAGATGCAAGTAAACAAGCTCCTTGAATAGCAAATGATGGCTTAGCTCTTAGCTGTGTCCCCAAAATACGATCAAAAGCCTTATGATTAAGCACTTGACCTTTACAGTCTGCAAAAACAAACACTCCTTTGATGGGAACTAGACAAAATAACATGTGAGATTTGGGCTGATGAGCTTTCTATTTAATAATAATAAAATTATTGGCTAGGTAGCAAGGTAAGAGGGGCGAGATGCCCATGAGGAAGCCGCACAATGTAACCAGACCTGCCAACACTGCCACCAAGTGAATAAGTGAATGAAACTCTCCCCTTTTTTTGTAAGTAGTCGTATTTGCCACATACATGTACCTCCAATGCCCTTCACTCAGTGACCACATTAAACTGGCTCTATTGGGACGCTAATAGAGCCCCAAACTCCGCTGGAAGGAGCAACTGAGCAATGCTGTGCAGCAGTTTTATTGGGTGCAGCCTTGGGGGGATAGTTCTACCAAAAATCTATCACATGCCCGGGCTTTAACAAGGCAAAGGCACCCTAACACACACGATGCCCATGCCTATCAAAGTTTATTACAGTTCATCACCTTGCCACCAGCAGAGTAATGACATTTAGCCAATCCTATAAAAACCCAGGAAAACCTGCGGGTATAAATCAATGTCCCTCCACCTGATCCTCACATCCATTATTTAGGGCCTGTTTCCAGATCATATTAGATACCGGGCCTTCAGAGCAGCAGCATGTGTTTCCTGAGCTAAAAAAAATCCCCACCACCTCCCCCAGAGGCGTGAAAAACAGGATCAATGTGCATCTGTGCTGACAAGCAGTTTATATTAAATCCCATTAGTATGAGACTGAAAACATTTAATGTGAGTTTTGCTACCGTTGCCTTATCATGCAACACCTAACACACACGTGCAGACTTCCAGCACCACGGTCCGCTCGCTGCCATAGCCTGTTACTTCTCCATCAGATATAGCATAGATTACAAAGCACTCTAAAGCACACAGATCTCAGAGCTGCAGCAGAGACCAACGGTAGACTGTGGAGGTCCAACCACAGTCACACACTGCCCTCTGCAGGACACTCCAGTGAACTACAAGCAGCAGTGAGAGAGGCAGGGAAGGAGAACAAGTTAAGCACAGTGGTCAGAACGCTGTATCTTCACTGTGATATGCCTCGGAGGACTGGCACTAAACAACATAAACTCCCAGTGGGAACGAGGACTGGATTAGTCCCAGCGCTGCAGAAAGGTCAGAGCAGAAGGCTGCAAATGTCAGTACAGTCACGAGGCTGACCCTCCGCAACACCACCATCACAGTCACCATCACCATCAGCCCACGCCAAGTCCAGCCAAAGGGTTCTGCTACAGAAGAACCATCACTGGTTCCTTACAGAACCTCTTCTGTTACCGCGTGACTGTGAGAAGCGTTTTCAGTCTGAAAAACCTACACGGTTCTTCACCAAGTTACGGTTCTTTCTCAAAGCTTCTTTCTGGTGAAGCTTCTTTAGAACCCGAAAAAATGGTTCTGGACATCCCCACCGCTCATTTACAACACGCTTTTTTAAAGAACCAGCCATTTAAAAGGGTTCTTCGATGACATCACTCACTATGTAAATGAGACGTGAGTGTGAGTTCTTTGCAAATTTAACGGTTCTACCAAGAAATGCAGAACGGTTCTCGACATTCACACAGCGATATGCTTCTTTAAAGAACCAGCCATTTAAAAGGGTTCTTCGATGACATCACTCACTATGTAAATGAGATGTGAGTGTGAGTTCTTTGCAAATTTAACGGTTCTTCCAAGAAATGCAGAACGGTTCCTGACATTCACACAGCAATATGCTTCTTGGTTCTTCTATGACTAAGAACCCTTTCTATAAATGTGTGCAATATCAATTTCGAAGGTCTGAAGAACCTAAATGGTTCTTGACCAAGTTAGGGTTTCAAGTGAAGCTTCTTTAGAACTTTAGAACGGTTCTGGACATTCACACAGATCTTTTACTGTATGCCTCTTTAAAGAACCAACTCAGAACTCAAAGAACCGTATCCATAAATGACATGTGTCTGAAGAACATTTTAAGGGTCTGAAGAACCTACGTGGCTCTTCGTCATCTTCCTAGAAGTGTATAAAGAAGGAGCTTTAGAATGGTTCTTGATATTCACACATCAATATGCTTCTTTAAAGAATCAAGCATTTAAAAGGTTCTTAAATGAAACAAAATTGGTTCTTTTACAGCGTCACTGAAAGAACCTTTTATTGTAAATAAGAAGTGCGAGTCTGCAAAACATTTTAAAGGTCTCAATAACTTACATGGTTCTTTACCAAGTTATGGCTCTTCCAAGAACCTTCATTTGAAGTGAAGATTTTTTTAAACAAAATGTTAATTTTATACAAAATGTTTCTATAAAGAACCAGTCATTTAAATGGTTCTTTAGGGAACCAAAATTGGTCAAATAACATTTTATGTAAATGAGATGTGCGAGTGTGAAAAACATTGTAAACATCTGAAGAACCTACCTGTTTTTTTCATAAAGTTAAGGTTCTGCGTAGAACCTTGATTTCAAGTCATGACTATTTAAGCTTTAGAGAGGTTCTTGACATTCACAGAGTGACATGGTTCTTTAAAGAACCAACCATTTTAAATGTTTTAATGGTACCAGAAGAACCATTTCTGTAAATGTGCAAGTGTTACAGACAATGGTTCTTCACCAAGTTATGGTTCTTTCTCAAACCTTCATGTCAAGTGAAGCTTCTTTAGAACTTTAGAACAGTTCTGGACATTCACACAGACCTTTATTCTTTAAAGAACCAACTCAGAACTTAAGGAACCTTTTCCATAAATGAGATATATGAGTCTACAGAACATTTTAAATGTCTGAAAAACCTGTGGTTCTTTGCCAGGTAGGGTCTTTACATTTCAGAAAGGTTCTTGACAGTCACCCAGCGATATGTTTCCTTGAACAACCAAACATTTAAAAGGTTCTTAATGGAACCAGAAATGGTTCTTCAACACTCAAAGAACCTTTTCTGTAAGTGTTGTATGAGTGCGAGGATCATTTTGACGGTCTGCAGAACCTGTAAGGTTCTTTGCCAAGTTAGGGATCTTTGTAGAAGTGCAGACTCTTTAAACTTTTAAATGCTTCTTTGAAGAAGAAGAAAAACGGGTTCTTGAATGGTGTCACTCTTATATTTAAGAGTCTCTCTGACACATCACATGAGGGACGTGTCGGGGCCTTCGAGATGGGAGAACCCGAACTGCTCTGTTTGCTGCGCAGAACTTATTTCAACAACAACGCAGCCATCAAAACGACACATCAGGACGTGTCACTGAAAAGCATCACGTCATCGTGATAAACATTTTCCTTTTAAACATCCCGTCTCAACGAGCAGAAACAATTCAGAAATAAATAAGAAACATCTATAAAATGTTTCACTGCCTCAGGACATCTGTGATGTGGCTCTCATAGCCAAACATGATGAACACTGAATGCCAAAATTGAGCATATCTATCAGTATAAGAAATGTGCTGCTCCAAATACCAGTGATGTTTATTTCATTTTCGGAGAAGTGAATTTATTTCATGAGCTTAAATGACAAACAATTTGGCTGTTTTCCATACTGCCAGTTAATATGCAAAACATAATCAGAACAGTTTCCTGAGCTCCACAGTGGTGGGGTGTAGTGGCATGCTGAGATAACTCATCATGCTACATTTCCCCAGACTATCAGCTTTATTTACTGTTCTCGACAGGTTGGAGAAGAAGAGGAGGCAATGAACATCAACACCCTCTAGATTGCATTACAGATGTGATTGACAGGCTTATATTGCCTGGGAAAGCCTACCGCAGCATCCTGATTTACCAACTCCGTAAAAACTCACTAAGAGGTCCGTTCTGTGCAAAGCAAGACGAGAGTCATGAAATATTCCACAGACTAATGTGCACTGTCTCATAACCCCTGTTTACGTTTTTCCTTTCTCTCGTTTCATCTCTGCTACCATCACCTTTCAAGTACAGCATTAATATGGAAACGAAGCATCTGCCAGAATCTCACTCAACAACTCGAGAGCACATTTGTTTTATTAATGCTTTGAAATCACCTTCTGCTCAACACGTAATGAGCGATTACAATCTGATTAATTAAATTTACCATTTCGGGAAAGTTCAGAACTGCACGTTAGCTACCCAAGAATACCTAGTAATGCACAGTTTCTCACATCAACACTCTTATATCTCATAGTCCTGCAGGTGGTCCCATCAGTCTAGTCTCAGCCACAAGACTAGGATTTGTGCCACTCGTTTGCCCGTAACGCTTCTATACACCTGCAAATTCAGCTACTTCCTTCACACGATGGCCTTTGGTGCTCTTTTAGCCAATCACTAACATCCACCTCTTCTCCGTCTATGAATCCCATCACACACTCTGCAGGTATGTATAACCAGCGACATCTGTAGGAGCCTGAGGTTACTACCACCTTAAACATGCGATAACACTGGACCATGACGCTGGACGGATGCAAAGCAGGGTTCAGAAAGGAAGTCAAAATTGAAATGCAGTGCTAAAGGCAAAATACATTAAAAACGAAAGAAACACACATATTACAATACAAGATTGTACTCACTTTTAGACGTACAACAAAATTATAATAACCTTTAAAGCATCTGCACTAGTGTTTTAGTCTGTAAGAGTTTCAACGTACAGTCGACTACAACTGCAGCAAGTACACTGGAAACAAGACCCAAGACTATCTATAGTTTTAGAAAGAGACTACACAAGTGACTGCCATGGATGGATGGATGGATGGATGGACTGATTGATTGATTAACTGATTTGATTGATTGATTGATCAGAATCAGAAATACTCCCAGAGGGAAACTGCGATTGTAACAGTTGCAAGCCCTGCCTGTAATATCAAAGTTAGTTATTGCACATACAAAAACATGGTGACCGTGCCATGACACTAATAATCAAACCATCACTGTTATTCCACATAAAGGCAGACACAAAATGTCAATGGATGTGACAAAAATTTTCCATCACATCTTTACCATCACAGCACAAACGAGGGAAGACAGAGTTTGATGGCCACAACTAGGAATGACGTCCTATGGCACGGAATAATAAGTCTAGAACTGAATGTGCTCCAATGCCTCACTAGTGTGTTATAGAGTGAGTGGGAGCCATTGCATTATCATGATTGATTAATTGATTGACTGACTGACTGATAGAATGTATATCAATGTCACTATTGCTGTGTACTGTACGGCTGAATAGGCAACGCCTTTAGACAACTACCGTTTTAAACTGTTTTAATACAAATGAGCATGTTTCCATTGTTTGCGTACAATAAGATTAAGATCAACCAATTTAGCCAATGTGATTTTTCACACAACGGAATTTGACCTCCACTTTTAACCCATTCGTGCAGTGAAACACACACACACTAGTGAACACACTAGGCTGTGAGAATATGTGCCAGAAGTGGTGGGCAGCCCCTATCCACCGGTGCCCGGGGAGCAGTTAGGGGGTTAGGTGCCTTGCTCAAGGGCACTTCAGTCATGTCCTGTCTGGGGATTGAACCAGCAACCTTCTGGTCACAAGACCAGATCCTTACCACTAGGCCATGGCTGCCCCCAATAACAAAGTGATAAGGTGCACAATTATTATCCAAAGTGATTGCACACAAAGGAATTGAATCCATCCATACAATGAAAGTGAACACTAGGAGGCACTGAGTGCATGAGCAGTCTGTGTCCACAGTGCCCAGGGAGCAGTTTGGGTTAGGTGCCTTGCTCACCCGGAGACCAAACCGGCAACCTTTCGTTCACACACAAAGGCCAGTTTCCTTAGCCACGGCTGCCCCAGGTCCCGAGTGGTTCAGCAGACTAAGGCATTACAACTGTAATCTGAGGACTGTGAGTTTGAATCCCGATCATGTTGCTTGTCATCAACAGCTTACTCTCTTCGGGTGGGCAAGATGGCGCTCTCTCCCTAGCACTATAAACAATGTCAACTGAATTGGGCGTCTGCCAGGCGATCCATCAGGACCTGGGAACTGCGCTTTCCTCCGAATGCACTAGCTCCCTGGCAGCAATGTATCGCCAGCAGTTTGGGCTTGATGTCACTGGTATCGGAGGAGGCCTGTGCTCGTCTGCCCCCTGCCAAGACAGTCAGGGACATTGCAAGTGATTCTGATAGGGAGAGTTAATAAAAGGGGTGGGGTTAATTGGCCAATAAAATACATTGGGGAGAAAATTGGGTAAAATTATTTTTTAAAAAACAGGGCTGCCCCAGGACAAGATGCATAAACATGTAGACCTCCATGTTCCTCTATGATTGCTGCAGTTCCTATTTCTCCCATAAATGTTTTTCAATCAGTGTAATTGGTCGAATGAAATAAAGAGGGCTTCCATAGTGATCAGTCCTCAGGTTTCAGAGCTGTTCTTTTTAACTGGGGAGGAAAATGAAACCCATAATTCTCCTGGGGCCATAAAAAAAATCAATGTGCAAGAAATATCAGTAAACATCAGAGTGGTCTCTCACACAACAGTACATTCCAAAAAACACCACTGGGACTGTATTTTTTATTGTAGAGCTGAGCTCTGCATGACCCTCCAGCCCTGACAGCAATGCAAATATCACACTACATACTAATTACTAAGAAAGAAATCTGGAGGAGTCTGCTATAAGCACTACTGCTTTCTGTAGGTGTGTGTGCCAACATGCCACATGTAGGAGAGTTTATATAATCTACAAGGTGAACTGCTAATGGAACTAAATGGTTTTAACTGAATGCATGAATAAGACTTTTAAGTATCTGTGCACATAAAAGGAGGCATTTAGAACATCTGTAAAAAAAAAGAATATCAAATTAATTCTATGTTACATGTTGAAAGAACAAGGTACCGGTACAGCGGAGCACAGAGCAAGGTCAACCATTATGGCTACATATTACATACTCATTCTAGCAGCAGAGTGCAATGGATTGAGAGAAATCTACAGCATCAAGGCTAAGTGTGCTTCTTTCAAACGCATCTTAATCAGCTGCACAGTAACAGGAGGAAGAGGATGAGCTATGCAGAAAAAAACCCAACACTGCCATTACAAATGCAATGTGTCATCCATCAACACAGCCCATTTCAACGAGGACCACTGATTTTATCTAGCTCCCAACATTGCTTCCCCACATATTCTAATAGTTTGCCATTTTGTTGGACAGTAGTCCTTCGCTGTAGATTTGGATGGACTGGATTTCAGCTACAAATGGCCAAAAAATGCACTTTTGGTTTTCACCCAAAAAAGAGGCAAAAAATGGCCACTTATTTGCTTTGCTCTCCTGAACCTGCAGTGCCTGTGGTGCAAATATATTAAAATAAAAACCTCATCTGTACTATTACGGGAAACAAAATTAAACTGATTTACAAATAAGGCACATATTTAATGTAAATGCCCAGTGTAACATATAGGTAACATTACAAATCTGACACAAAGTAATATGTAACATTAAAGATCTGAGACTATAACATAAATGGGTAACACTTTATAATAACTTTCATTAACAGCTCATTAACTAATGATTAATAACTGTAAAAAATCATTAGTTCATGAGAATTTCATTAACAAATGATTTACAAATGATTTACTACTGATCTGTCAACATTTGCAAAAATGAATACAATCATTAGTAACTCCATGAACTGTCATTTATAAAAATTTGCACATGTTCAAACTCTCATGTACAAATGATTTGTTCACTGTTATTAATCATTAGTTAATGGCTTATTAATGAAACTTATTACAAAGTGTTACCCATAAGTGTAACACTGCAAATCTAAGTCAATGTAACATATATGTAACATTATAAATCTAAGTCAATGTAACATATGTAACATTATAAATCTAAGACAATAACATATATGTAACATTACAGATCTGAGACAATGTAACATATATGTAACATTGCAGATCTGAGACAATGTAACATATGTGTAACATTACAGATCTGAGACAATGTAACTTATGTAACATTACAGATTTGAGACAATGTAACATACTGTATATGTAACATTACAGATCTGAGACAATAAAATAATTGTAACATTGCAGATCTGAGACAATGTAACATATATGTAACATTACAGATCTGAGACAATAATATAAATGTAACACTGCAGATCTGAGACAATGTAACTTATATGTAACATTATAGATCTGAGACAATGTAACACACACACACACACACACACACACACATATATATAAGCCCATTCCAACTTATATTCAACAGCTTCTACCTCATTCTACCACATTTCAGCCCAGAATTTTACTACTGATATATGTAACCCTGATGTAACAGCTCAGTGGAAATAGTGAGTTTAAGCTGCAAAAGATTTGGCTTCATACACAAGTATCTAAGGGGTCTCACACAGCAGCAGTCTCAGAGGCATTCACTATCATGTTGAAACCTGGCTTACTGATAATCAAAAGTGCACATAATATCCCAGACAAATCACAAAATACAACAAAGTCAAAGGAAAAGCCAACTTACAGTGTGGTCATTTAAATCGTGTTTAATCCAAAACTGTAAATAAACAAGCAATTAAAAAAAGAAATACACGTCAGATTCAGCCAAGATGTTTCCTTTCGGTGCATCACTAGTTAGGAAAAGGATGGCAAAGACAGTGGCCTGTTTCTCCAAAGCATGTCTACTTGTTAAGCGAGGGATGACAGGTTTGAAGCCTGCATCCATGTATGCAGTGGCCAGAAACTGTCTCTGTGCCAAATAACTTTCACCAGAGGGGACAAGCAGCCCACAACAACAGCACAGGCTAAACCTCACCTATATACATGCACCTACAAAAATGAGCTTGTCTTATAATTTAAATCAAAAACATAACAGGGCTCATATTTTATATTCATTACAAATAAAGTGACATTTCAAGCCTGTGTTGTTTAAAGACTGATATTGTTTTTGAAAGATAATTTACTCAAATTTGAAATGAAATATTCTAATAATATTAAGGTATGTACTTTATGTTTTGATGTGGCATTTTATATATATATCTTTGAAAATCTTTTTGATTTTGAAACAAAAGTTTGGGTACACGTCTAGACATTCAGTGTTTTTTTCATTGGCAACATTGGGAAAGGGATAAAATTAACAAAAATAAAAAAGTCTGCATTGTAGATTAATATTAAAATAATCTAAACTATGAATAAATACATATGTAATTATTTAGTAAACAAACAAGTAAACAAAGCAGAACATGTTTATATTTGACATTCTTCACAGTTAGCACCTCTTGCTTAGATGCAGCTTTCTTGGTATTTTCTCAGTCAGCTTTATGAGGTAGTCACCTGGAATGGCTTTCAGTTAACAGCAGCACCTCGTCAAGAGTTCATGACTTGCATTTATTTCCTCTTAATGTGTTTGAGACATCAGTTGTGTGTCTACTTTGAAGTAAAATCTAAAACATATTTTGGTTTGTTTAACACTTTTAAGTTTACTACAT
>BRDA01028515.1:0-12814 GCA_036984385.1 Crenuchus spilurus | reverse complement strand
GCAGTGGGATGAAAAGTGATTGTATCTATTCTTCTGGCCAAATTCCAGTTTCCCAAACTTCCATACAGACCTCATGGAGCCTATTCAACGTTGTCTCTTCACCAAACCTGAGCAGTTCAACTGCTATGTCATCTGGACCAGATGCCAGAAAAATGGCCAGAAGTTCACAAATGTGCATAAAACTATGTCTAAAATTGTTAAAATTAAAAAATAGAATTAAAAAATAGTTCCTCAATGTAACATTGCAAAGATGTTGAACATCTTACCGTTTACTGTACATGATTTGAGATATGAGATACAGAGAATCTGGAGAAATCCCAGTGCACAAGGGACAATGATGACAGTCAATAATGGATGCTTGTGATCCTTGGGCCCTCAGGTGGCACTAAATTAAAAAGTACTTTTCTGTACTGGAAATCACTGCACTGGCTCAGGAATACAGTTTGCAGTGCAATCAACAAATTATTATTATTATTATTATTATTATTATTATTATTATTATTATTATTATTATTATTATTATTTTTATTATTACATTACACTTATATAGCGCCTTTCTAGATACCCAAGGACGCTTTACCATTAACACAATCCTTTTACACACACTCAACTACGCACACCGGCAAGAAGCGGCAGCCAGTCGTGCACAGCGTACTCTCAACCGTAAGCAACCGCCCACCTGGAGGATTGCATCGAGCAGTAGGGAGATCACCCAGGACAGAGTGCCAACCGTATTTGGGCATACATACATACAGGGGCGTACTTAAAAGTTCTGGGGCCCCAAGCAATGTCATGTCTGGGGGCCCTTATCAAATAGATTCTTTTTTTATGGTTATGATGCAGTACAGGCTTAAGCATAAATTAAATTATTATTATTGATTATTAATAAATATTAATTATTATACATACATTTTAAATATTACTTAAACATTATTATTCATAATATTTTATTAGGAATTACTAGTTAATATTAATAATATACTAATAATAACTATAAAAACATAATTTTTATTATTAAAATAAAATAAAATAATCATTAATTAAATATTAATTATTAAATATTAATAAACTGTTAAAATCGCGTAATATAAAATTATCACCCAATTCTGTGTGAAATTTTTGATACAAAAATCACTCCATAATAATCAACTTCACTCCAATTCATTAACACCAATGTTACACTTATCTTTGGACTGTATGCTCAATAGACCTCATTTACACAGAATTATACCTATACAGAAATTCGGAATTATTTTGATAATAGTTACACTTAGAGGCATGTAAATAGATGGCTTATCACAGACTGGTAGGCACGCACACACACAGAGACAGAGAGAGACAGAGAGAGACAGACAGAGAGAGACAGACAGCGAGAGAGAGAGAAAGAGAGAGAGAGAAAGAGAGAGAGAGTCAGTCTACAGGCCAAATCTAAACCGCGACCCTGATGAGGATTAAGCAAGTGTGATAATGGATGGATGGATGGTTTGAAAGTCCAGACACTGACGGAGTGACCGCTAATCAGACGTTAGCAAGAACAGAGGCAGGAGCTTGTGAGCGGTCTAAAGAAAAACAGGCTTCCGACTGAGTGGCTGTTTGTGCTGGGTCCTAGTGCTCAACACATCTCTTTTTAATATAGTGCAACACTGTTTTTGGATGGAGAAATCAGCAGAGAACCTTTTGGCCAGCAGGGGGCCCCCTGATCTCCAGGGCCCCAAGCAATTACGTGGTTTGCGTGTTGGTTAAATCCGCCCCTGCATACATACATTCATACATTCATACGTATTCATTCACACACTCCAGGGTAATTTTTAGAGTATCTGCACCAAACAGTGCAGATCTGTGCCCACCCAGTGTAAAGCCCAGTACCAAGCAGTTCCCTTCCAGTGCAGAGCTGTGTCCACATAGTGCCAAGCCATGTCCACTCAGGGCAGAAGAAGACCTGGGAATTTATGCACTCAAAAGAAGAGTTCGCGTGAGATCTGTTGTCTGGGGAAAATGTCCTATGTGCAAAGTTCTTATGAACAGATGCAACATGAGAAAGCATATTGACCATAAACATACAAACCAGGAGCTTTTTGATATAAATTCTAAATACCACCTCAAGAATGAGTGCATTGATGAGGTTAATGGTGTCTTTTCTGTCCAAGACATTTTCTTCATTTATTTATGCTTTAAAGTGAAATAAAGTGGTTATAAAAAGGGAACTGTACCATCAATATAACTGGCTGTGAAGTATTTGTTGGCCTAACATATTCTTTATTTTTGGGGTGTGTGTGTATTAATATTATCGTCCATTTATTGTTACCGAGGTGAACTGCTCAATATATTGCGATATTGATTTTAGGACATATTGTCCCAGCCCTAGTAGACAGGATGGTTGAAGCAAGAGATGAAGAAGAAATGGTGTGTAAGTTGTGGCAGGAGAAGGACAGACAAAGAGAGATATGAACAGGAAGAGTAGTGAGGGATAGAGTGAAAGATATAAAGTTATGGTCAGAGCAGTGAAGGGCTGTTACTTTGGTTTCCAGCGCTGGAGTAGGTCTGCGGAAGAGCTAGTCTGTTGCTGTGTGTTGGTGGAGATTGGTTGATGGTGAGATCAAAAGATGATAGAAGCAGAAGAAGGCAAAATGACAGCAGCTTGTCTGCTGGAAGTTTGAAGTCACTGAGGAGGATGAGTGGGGATCCACTGATGGGGAAGAGACTAAGAAAAGGGACCAACTCATCTATGAAGTTGCCTAGAGTACAAGGAGGATGATAGATGACTATGATGTTACATTTTTCAGGAAAGATACAGCGACACCATGGAATTCGAAAGATGAGATTGAGAGATGAGGAAAGGAAAGTGGTGTAGAATGCCACTATTTAGACAAAACCTGTGCTGCCATCTTTGCCAGTCAGCCTTGGAGAATGAGTGAAGGTAAAGGCAGAGGATAGGACTGCTGAGTTGCCAAGTTGTTTGGAGTGATCCAGGTTTCTGTCAGAGCGAGAAAGTGCAGTGAGTGGAGGGATGCAGTGGCTAGATTAAAGTTTGCCTTCTGGACTGGACTGGCAATTCCAGAGCCCACTTGTCACTCAGGTCTAAGAATGTGACGACCGTGGGGTATAGATGAGATTGCTGGTGTTGCAGTTCCTATGGCAATAATAAGACCTTCTGGGTCTGGACAATACACAGATGGGTGATGAAAGACACATGTTAGGAGTGAAATATGCAGTAAACAAAATGTATCTGAAGGACCGAAGAACAGTAAACGATACTTAGCCAAGATTGCTGGGTCCTGTTAGTTGGTGAGTTGGGGAGGATAGATTGCATTAACTGCTTTAGATATTGATATCTCATGAATTAAAGAGTCAAGAAACTGTTAGCACCACCCCTATAGTTCACACAGGCTGAACAAAAAACACCTGAAAATATTGAATGCAAATAAACTTTATCTACACCTGCCTGTCTGTCTGTCTGTCTGTCTGTCTGTGACAGTCAGGAATTTGTGGTTTGTGTCACAGTTCTCTCTCTCTGTGTGTAGGAAGATCTCAGAGTGGTTTTGTTTGATCTCACACGGCTACTAACACTCCACATGCTTTGACATTGACATCTTTGCCTTTTGTCTTTGTCTCTCTCTCTCCCTGTGTGTGTGTGTGTGTGTGTGTGTGTGCGTGTGTGTGTGTGTGTGTGTGTGCGTGCGCGTGTGCATGTGTGAACGTGTTTGTGTGTTTCTCTTTTCTAGATGACAGCTTTGAAGATGACAGTGATGAAGAGCAAGAAAACGAAGAATCAGACTGTCGGGACTTTGTGAGTGAATCTGCATGCTTGCTTTTGCTTCCAAGGACAAGAACACACACACACACACACACACATTAATTTTACAGAGGTTGTCAAAAATTGGTCATTAAAACAACAAAAAAACTCACTTCAACATTAATTCTATTTTCTGTTAGCCTCCCTATTAGAATTCCAATAGTATTCCTCTTTCTGATTTGCTAGTGCCCGTCATTTGCTGTCATCCCAGCTGTGACATGGCTTTTAAAGGGGCTCTGTGTCATGTCAGATGCAGAGTAATTTTACTATGCTTTGCATAGTTCTGACTTCTGCCAGTAACTAGTAATTTTTCAACCGCTTGCCCTGCATTTAAAAGAAGAAAAAAGTGAATATCTAATTTCTTCTCATCTAATGCCTTTTATGTGCTTTCTACTCTCAGTCTTGAGTGCGTTTGGGTTGACCATTGGGAGTCTGGCCTCTTCTCTAGGGATTATGCCCCCCATGGAGCTAATCTGGTTTGACAGGCTGCCTGTAAATCCCACATATCCTGGCCTATATTCTCTCCCCACCGAGAGCTGAGCCAGTCTGCCTGTACACCCTGGACCCTAAGGATTTACCTTAGGTCCCAGTCTGGACTCTGCATCCCCAGGGGACTGTTCTGGTTTGGCTCCTGTTTGCACTCCTGCACACTCAAGCCCTTTTTTTGTTTGGTAGTATTTACCTGGTCCACCTCATTCTCTGTTCCACTGTGCAGTTCAAACCTCGGCTACACCACATGCAGCAGGCAAACCTGGCAAATATGGCCAAACAATGGAATGTTGACAATGGTAAAACAGTGACCAATCTGAACATTTTTGGTTTAAATTGGGGACTATATTGCTGTACAACACCCTGCATGTATCCTTCCACCATGAATGGATTTTATAACTAGTGTTTGTAACCATTTCATGTTTATGACAGATGTCTGGTTCCTGTCACCACCAATGTGAGTAAATCTGTATAGTGTTTCACATCAAACTGCCCTGAATGACTTTGTTTACATCTTAAACATTTAATTGTGCAGAAGATTTAGAATAATCAATAAAGCTTTTCATAGAAAAATGTGTGTTTTCCTTGTAGACAGAAAATAAATGTCCACATAAACAGTAAGTGTTCATGTTTTTATTCAACTGTTCCCCACGAACAGATAAAAACATACAAACGGACACACAAATACACCCTAATGTGACACCACCTCCCCTGTATGACATGCAATTTTGCCAGTAATTTGTGCTAAATGAATGCGAGGTGTGAGTGTCGGACTGATCCGTTGACTCTCTCAAAAGAAGGCGATTGAAGAGGACAGGCTGTGCTGCTTCCTGCTCTCGCATTACTTCAATAACACACACCTCTGATACTGCCATAAATCAATGCCAGCATTTCACACACTCATGCTCCACATGCAACACCGCTCTCCTGAACTCACACACACACACACACACACACACACACACGCACACACACACACATACACACACACACACACACTCCCTCCTCTACAAACAGCCAATATGTTCATTTCACTACAAAACGCTTCCAAATCCAGTCTTTACCACCCACTGATAAACTCTATTACATACAACACCAGCCACATGTACAACAGTACAACAGTACACTAGGGCATCTCCAAAACTTAGAGGTGAAAAAACCTTATGGTGAAAAAGTTTATTTCTGTTTATTATTTAATTCAAAAAATGTAAACTGCCATATATTATATTCACATACATGTAAAGTAACTTATTTCAAGCATTTGTGTTTTAATGTTGATACTGTTTAAATATTAATTTACTCAAAATTCTAGTATTCTGAGATTCAGGATTTCTGCTTTTTATGAGTTGTAAGTCAAATTGATTAAAACATCAAGCATCAAAAATGCTTGAAATATGTCACTTTATGTATAATGAATATGTAAAAAATAATTGACTGTTTACCTTTTTGATTTAAAATATGAACACAAAAGATCTGGTGATCTCACAAAGGAAATGGTTCTGTACTTTATTCCACTGCTTTTCCAAAATCTTTTCATAATAAAATGTTTAAGCTGTGAAAAAAGTCATTCACAGAGGTCTGCTGTAAAATATTCCATTCTAGGGAAACATAAAAGTGGTGGTGACAGGAAACAGAAGTCTGAAGCTTCTAGTAGCAAAATAGACCCCAAAGATTATTCAGGTTTGTCACTTATTTTACAATAAATGGCCATCCATAATCCCACTCAGGGTCGCAGTGAGTCCGCTACCCTTCACCAGGCAGGGCATTCCACTATCTTAGCTAAACTCTGGACAGGGCACACACACGCCTGCACAATTTAGAGTACCCAATTCACCTGACCTTCATGTATTTGGACTGTGGGAGGAAACTGGAGACCCTAGAAGAAACACCTGCGCACACACATGGAGAACATGGACAACTCAACCCAGATGAGGACTTGAATCCAAGACCTCAGTGATGAGATGCGAACGTGTTAGCCAGAAACTCATCCTGCAATAAACAACATTGCATATAAAAATATGTAACGTTATTGATGGTTTCTGGTGCTATAAAGCTGAAATCTTGTGAAAGAGCTGCTCCAAGGCCCATGTCCAACCATGAAGGTGTGGCCATACAACATTGGAGATGTTTTGGGAGTCAGGCCATGTTTCAGCCAATGAAAAATCCCTGTCCTGAGATTCTGAGTCTGTTAGCACCAGGTAGGCTGAGCTGATGACCATATTAACAATAACAAATAGAGGCTGAGCTTATCTGAATTCTATAAACAGTCAATTGAGTGCTGCTGTCCTGCAGGTTCTGGATGCTTCCTCAGTCAGCAACCTACTGTACCAAGACTGGTGGGCTGGCATTCAATGCCATGCAGCCTCTATACCTGCCTGTTCATGTCTTGTAGTCATTGATGGTCTTTGGTGAGCCAATTGTCATGCCGCCATGCCCCAGATGTGCTCAATGTGAGACCCCGAGTGAAGTATTGTCCTGTTGGAATATATCATCAGAAGACATCTTCTCAGGCTCTCTATGATGTATGTCATGGCTAGTCAAAATGTATAACAAGTGAATGGGATGCCAATCTGCTCTGAAACCATAGTGTCTGGTGCTGAGCCCAGATATCAGTTAGTTACTGCAGTTACGTTTAGGTGCAGCATTACTGCGCTACACTATTACACTGTAGAATGTCCTCATTAATTTGGTAACACCAAACTGTATGTGCTTGTGTGTCCCTCAGGAGGATGATCTGGAGTCAGATGTGAACCGTTTGACCTCTCGGCCAGATCCAGACCGACCGCTTGAGGAGCTGCAGCAGTATGTACAGTTCTGCCCTGAACTACAGCACAACTTCCAGGTAACATCACAACTGATATCTAGTAAAGTGCATTTCCTGAAGGAAAGAAAGAATGGTTGTTCAGCTAAAGTGGTTCACTCTGCCTGGCTGTTGCTAGGCTTTAGCTACATGTTCATTAACCATCTGTCTTTCAGGGACTCTGATGTAGTCTGACATGCCTTGACATTTTCACAAATTACACCCATCTAAAATATTTTTTTCCAAAGTGTTACAGAGGTTTTTGTTCAGCACAAACCCAGCAACAAGAGTGTCAAAACAGTAAGAGTGTCATAAATCTATATTTTGATTAAATCTGCTGTAAACATAGACTTCCCAAAACCCTATTTTCAAATTTGCTGATATGTTGTGAAAAAACACTCTAAACATTTCACATAAAGACATTTGAGCTCAGAACTGAATAAACTGAGGTGTTGGCTACACACTGATCATTACAGTTTTTAGAAATTGTATATGGTTTTATTTCTAAAGTTTAACAAATGTGAGATTACACTATTTTCCTCAGCCCCTAACCCTATATTGGAAATTTTTGAAATCGGTGTAAACAATCAATTGAGAGGTCTTTTGTTCAGGATCACCTCAGGTGAAAGGTCTTCACATCCTGCTTGATGCTGGAACCCAGCATTGGAATGTCAGGAATTACCATGTCATCATCATATGATGCAATCCAGACTGTTCTCCTCAGTAGTTCCCAGATGGTGGAACAAGCTGCCTACCACCACTAGAGCAGAGATGTCCCTCACTGGGTTCAAGAAACTCCTAAAAACCGAGCTCTTCAAAGAGCACCTGCTCTAGTGATCCCAAATACTCCCATGAGTACTGATATGCACTCAGCATTCAATATCCAAATGTTAATTCTAGTATACTAGTACTAGTAAATACTAGTACAACTCTAGTATTATTTTTTCGCATTTGTACTTTCCCACTATTGTAAGTCGCTTTGGATAAAAGCGTCTGCTAAATGCAATGTAATGTAATGTAATGTAATGATGCACATAGTACGTCTTTTGGCGGGAAAATATGTACAGCTGTGAGTTGCTGCCACAGACGTCTGCTTATTTAAAAATAAGTTGTAGATTCTTTCACAAGAATCTAAAAACATATTTAGATTCAAGCTATATATATATTTGACAAGTAGACCCTTTAAGGTTTCTGTGGTATGTTTTGTTTTGTTTCTAGGATAAAACTTCCCAGAATTATAGGTGGTTATTTTTTTCTGAATTTTGGCTTTGTTCTCGTAAGCAAATCCGTCGATTCCAAAGGGTTAAGATGCAATTGTTTTTGCTATGATATTGCTGCATGGTTGTTATGATATCCCATTTGCTAAGTGGTTGCTTTGGTTTCCCCGTTGGTCATTATGAAGATGCTTGATGGTTGCTTTGGAATTTTATGTGGGTACTATTAAGTTGTTAAGTGCTTGCCGTGGTACCGCACATGGTTGCTGTGAGGTTGCAGTGAAGTTATTGCTGCTAAGTTGATGCTAGCTGATTGCTATGGTGTTGCTAAGTGGACGCTAGCTGGTTGCTACGGTGGTAAGTAGATGGCTAGACGCTTGCTATGGTGTTGCTAAGTGGATGCTAGATTGATGCTTTAATTTAATTTTAAAAAATGAAGTGTTGTATAATGTATTAGTGGACAGTACAGGAGGAAGTGTTGTATAATGTATCAGTGCACAGTACAGGAGGAAGTGTTGTATAATGTATCAGTGCACAGTACAGGAGGAAGTGTTGTATAATGTATCTGTGCACAGTACAGGATGAAGTGTTGTATAATGTATCTGTGCACAGTACAGGATGAAGTGTTGTATAATGTATCAGTGCACAGTACAGGAGGAAGTTCTTGGTGTGAATGTATTGGATAATGAACTCCATTCTGAAGATAAAGAGAAAAAAAGCAGGTCTCTATCACTGTTCCCTCTAAGCTGCGCGCGTGTGCAATTGTGCACTGCTGACATGGTCTCCGCGCACAGAAAATCTGCACTGCTCACAAAAAAATCCACCTGAATTTAAAATAAAATAAACACATAATTCATTCTGTACTATTCTGCAATGTGAGTCAGTGAGTGACTGGTGACTGGCTGTTCCAGCCAATGATGCGATTCACATTATCTTATTTATGCAGCTAATCAACATCACTGACAGGGTATGACAGCGTCCTTATGTGCCGCCACATGTGTGTGTTAGCTAGCAAAGTGGTGTGCCTAGAGTTGCCAGATTCGTGGTTTTCTCGCCAAAATGGGCTTGTTTGAAAATCGTGGGTGAAAATTCAAGCATGGAGGGGTGCGGTATTTTGGGCTACTTTAAAAATTACCGCGGCCGCCAAAAAACATTAAGAAATCTGGGTGTTGGAAGATTGAATGCAACAATAAGAACGAGGAGAACATAATGACACAAGGCAGTACAGCGTAAAGAGGAGAGCAGGAGAGAGCAAAAGAGAGAGAAACAGAGAGACACACACAGAGACAGACAGACAGACAGACAGAAGGTGAAGAGAATACAGTCACTAGCTAATATGCCAGGTAAACGGGGGGAAGACGGGTATTGCAAGGACTGGGAAAAAGAAAAAGGTTTGATATAATGGATTAAAAGTGTTCCTAATGACGAGATAAAGGCATATTGCAAATACTGCAAATGTGAAATGAAAAAGTCAGTTCACTTTTTTGCTAATTATGTTACTATTAAATGTTCTTGACTGGAATATAAAACTGTTATAAAAGAACTAATAAACACTAATGTTATCATATTATTAATGACTGATAATAAATCCCTTATAAACAAAATACTAAGCCGTACACTCATAGTTGTTTTGCCATTTGCTTCAAACGTGCGACAGATATATTTTGGGCTAGTTTAAGCTTCTGAAGGGTGGGTTTTAGATTGACTTTGGGCTGGATATTTTTGCTGGACCTGGCAACCCTGGGTGTGGCTGATGTGGAATGAATACCCTTTATAATCATGACAAAACAAACAGGCAAAACATGTTGTGAAGCCAAAATAAGCTGGAGTACCTACATTCAGCACAAAATTCATTAAAACAATTTAAGTTGTGTAAAAAAAAGTGAAATTTAAGTTCTCAATCACATGTGTGCTCATCTAGTGTCAGTTATGGGGGCAGCCATGGCCTAGTGGTAAGGATATGGTCTTGTGACTCAGGCATGACTGAAGTGCCCTTGAGCAAGGCACCTAACCCCCTAACTGCTCCTTGGGCACTGGTAGATGAGGGCTGCACACCGCTTCGGTCACAAATTCTCACAGCCTAGTGTGTTCAGTAGAGTGTGGCTATGTGTTTCACTGCACGAATGGGTTAAATGTGGAGGTCAAATTCCGTTGTTTGAAAATCAAATTGGTTCATTGGCTCAACAATTTTCATTTATGGATATTAATTACTGAATACTGTCAGTAGTTTATGAGTAGTAAAAATGCAAATAATCGTGTCAGTATATACTGTATTAAAAGTAAAGTTTGTTTCTTTCCCACTGGGCTACTGTGTTCGCCAGGTGACTTCCCTCCCCACTCGATGGGATCTGACTGCTATACTCTCTCTCTCCCAGACCACAGTAGGACAATCTCACCCAGTGCACAGCAGGAGCTTCACACAGTGGCTCATACTCATAATACAAGTCAGAGCTTTATAATAAAAATATTAAGAGTGTTGGAAAATTGGAGTTTATAGTTGTCTTGGTTTTGTTGGCATTTCATGTTTTGCCATAGTTTAAATGAAATATTTATACTAACAATAGCATTAACATACTACACAGGTCATGAACAAGATTTTTGTAATTGTCATTGTAAGTGGGCTAAAGCACTTAAGTATTCTGTTTTCTAAATGTTAATGGAAATGCTGTAATTAGATTCTTTTAATAAATCATGTAACTTGGATGGATGCGATGCTGGCGTGACCACAGTGCTTTGGGTTTGTTATTATTAACCCTGTAAAGCTGCTTTGTGACACCAGTTGTAAAAAGTGCTTTATAAATAAATTTGATTTGATTTGATTTGAGTGCACGACGTTGCTCACAGTGGTTCAAGGCACCGCTCAGAGAGTTTATGTTTTTGCTCAGACACATGAAAAATTAGAGGGAACATTGGTCTCCATGAAAACCACATCACCTCCTGATCAGGAGGAAAAAACTGCATGCTGGGACATGTTCAGCACATTTTGTAACATCAGTCTTTTTCACACAGTATGAGGTTTATTTAATCCAAATTTCACTGCTATATCCTAGTATTAAAGTTATTCATGATTGTTTGGGTACAGAAGCAAACAGGCCACCCTATATAAATGTAATAATTTATCAACCATAAATACCAGTATATTGTTTAGCAGTCAGCTGACTTGTACACGTTGCAAAACTTCTCAAACTGGTATCACTTTCAGAGCATCTCTTGCGTCTGCTGTTTTAATAGGCTTTAATATCCAGTACAGAAATGATTGCAGTTATCCTCTAGTGAAGCACCTCAGTCTTCCTTTGTCAAAGCAGCAGTGTATGTCCTCACACTGACGTCCGAAGCTGATTATTCAGCTAAACAGAACCCAGATTTAACAATGGTTAAAAATATCACTGCTGCAAGGAAATAAAAATTGAGTGTTGAGCATTCAAAGGGAAATGAGGTCATTTTCCAGAGGAACAGCTTCCCCACTGAGTCCTTAAGCTTTCATATTGGTGCCATTTACAGTAGGTGTTATAGGCCATTATATAATCATTAAAAGCTGTTAATGCTTCTATGCAGACTACATTCATTATGCAAATCAACTTACAGCTAATGCTGTTAGCTCTGCTATGAGGTTTGACCAGTAAGAGACTAAAACACTGTCCACCTCAGTTAGACACTGGCATCCATCTGTGGATGAAGAATTTGTGTTCACTGTCCTCTTGACCAATGCGGACTAATTCCAAACCATTTTATCCAGCACAATAAATCCAGGTATACACAGTAAAATTAACTGTAAATTAACAGTAAAATGCTGGTATCTCTGCTTATTTTACAGTACATCTATTTTCGACAGTATTTTACTGTATTTTGAATTACAGTATGCAACAGTAGAATAACTACTTTTATGGTCATTCTACAGCATTGCAAACATGTTACTGTTATTTTACAGCACCCTTACTGGAATTTAACAGTACAGTAATGTTTATTGCAGCGTCTCACTGATCTTTTTGCCAGCTTTGTTTCTTCTTTGCCCATTAAAAAGGTCCAATTCTCTGTTTGAGTCATTTAATCTCAGCAGGAATCATTTTACTCCTGACGACAATGTAGCAGCAGACAGAAGAACATCTTTCCCGCAGCTTTTGTTCATTATTTATGCTTTAAAAAGAACATTTATGAGCAAAACAGATCCAATAGGGTGGCCAATGGTTTGATGAATTAAGCAGTGATAGATGGGTTACAATCTGTAAATGTTCATATATAGTGGACCTATTAGGTTGAATTTAAGACATAACTAAGCAGACATTCAGTACAATGTAGAGGAAGCTAATAAAGTGGCCAGTGAGTGGACACATAAAAAAGAGATTTCTAATGGAAGCAGAAGTGCAAGAAAGGTGTTTCTAATAAAGTGGCAGTTGCGTGCACATACATAGTATTGATTTTGACTAAAGTGGTGACTGAATGGGCAATGAAAGCAGAGGTTACTGCTAAAGTGGCCACTAAATGCATGTTAAGAATGAACCATCCTAACTGCTTTTGAAT
>BRDA01028513.1:0-24109 GCA_036984385.1 Crenuchus spilurus | reverse complement strand
CTATTCTGAATAAAATATTAGATGTTGGCACCTCCACATCATTGCATTCAGTTTTTATTCACAATTTGTTTAGTGTCCTAACTTTTTTGGAATCCCGTTTGTATATGTATATATGAAAAGTAGAACCTTTGATAATGTGCAGACCAATTACATCTTTACAAACACTGCATTCTACTTTAAGAACATTACACTAACAGTGAAACATGGTGGTGACAGCCTTATATTATGGAGAAGCTTTATTGTTTCAAGGCATAAAAATGCATGGGCATCAGTCCATGATCTGAACCTGAAGCACATCTTGGTGAAGCAGAAAAAAACAATCATCTAAGAGCAAGAGTATCTCTGAATGGCTCAAAAGAAGCAAGATAAAGGTTTTGGAGTGGCATAGTCCAAGCTGATGGAGATGATGTGGGTGGAATTTGCAGTTCATGTAAACACAATAAGGCTGAGACGAGCAGTATATGCTAAAAATCCCACTAATATGACTGAATTAAAGCAAATTTGCAAAAAACACATTGCTTATAATTCACCCATATCGGTATGACAGATGGTTCTCCAGTTATAAGCATCTGGCTGCAGCTGCTAAAGGTAGCACAGTTGTAGTTGGGCAGTTACATGGGTACACATTTTAATTTATTTTTTACAATGAATTAAATTGTCATTTTAATTTTGTTTTGTGTGTGTTTATACTAATAGTGGACTGAAATTGTAAAATGCAGGTTAATATGTTTAATTTTCTTTAACAAAAAACAAATGTACTTCTTATTAAGTGGTTTTATGAATTGAGATGTAGGTAAAGGCTAAGTAGCTTATGGAGGAGCAGCAAACAGACAATGATGATGCCAGATGGCATTGAAATGGGTTTTCCAGAAACAACAGAGGAATGTTGGTCCATGAACATTTTACCACATCAGAGCATTGAAGGAAGTGTTATGCCTGGACTTGTGGAGGGAGTCAGAAGACGTGGAAGACCAAGAAGAACCTGGATGGAAAACATCAAGACATGGACTGGATTATCAGGTGCTAGTCTGCTACAAGCAACTAGAGACAGATGGCATTGGAGAGAAGTGACTCGTCTGTGCAGCCTACCATCGCAAAGCGATGAGGGATCAGATTAAACTGTAAACTCAAAGAAATGTAAAGATCAACCATGATTTTTCCTTGTTCACAGGTTCAATAAACTGCCATTGAAATTGGGCAAAGTGTGCTCAAAGAGGAGCGTCACGAGTGTCATGACTTTGAAAGCATTTTGTAAGTTAAGAAAGTCTAAATGCATGCTGTCATAGCCATGTTTGAACAGAAAGTTTGAACAAATTTTAACGATAATTGCATGTGAAGCAGCTGCACAGTCACTTTGAAGCATTTCTTTGTGTCACAGATGGTTGGGAACTTCTGAAAGTCAGAACTAATTCTGTTTTAGGCAGCTGGGTACATGTTTATATAGCACCTTAAAATAAGAACTGTTTTATACTTCATAAGGAATTTGTCTACAACAACATTTATGGTATTTTTACAGTTATAAGACGATCAAGTTGTAGACTCATTGTGATTGATTATCCATTTCAAATGGCTATAATATTAATACAAACAGTCAATAGGCTGATAAATGTAATTATTTAAGTTATTGTGAACTTATGTATGTTTATACCAATTTATAAGACATTACTTTGTCCCATCTGTGTCATTAGGTGAGAAATCCATGTAAATAAACCAATTACAGGCAACATGCATAGAGATTATTCTTCTTTAATGGTCTGTTATGCATGGCCCACACTACAGGATATATATAAAAAAACCCTAACCATCAATGTCAACACCCAAATAATAAACCAGGAAATCTCCACATTTGCAAATCAGCCTGATTATTGTGAAGTGTCTGGCTCACATTACATTTTTACATCACATAATGGGGCAGCCATGGCCTAGTGGTAAGGATCTGGTTCGATCCCCAGACAGAACATGACTTAAGTGCGCTTGAGCAAAGCACCTAACCCCCTAACTGCTCCCCGGACGCCGGTGGATTAGGGCTGCCCACCGCTTCGGGCACAAATTCTCACAGCCTAGTGTGTTCACTAGTGTGTGTGTGTGTTTCACCGCACGAATGGGTTAAATGCGGAGGTCAAATTCCATTGTGTGAAAAATCATATTGGCTAAATTGGTTGATCTTAATCTTAATGACATTTTTCACCATTTTTTTCTGTCCTTGATCGTTGTTAGTCATAAAGGCACCCCATACTACAGCATTTGCAAAACTGAAACACCCCATACTTTATGAGTAATACACCTGCCCAACAGCTCCAAGCCTAAAAACATCACAGTAGTTTCTCATGAACTAGATGTAAACAAACTTTTTACTAAAAATAAATAAATAAATAAATAAATAAATAACATAACCATTACGGCAGGTTATGAAGACACTCATGCACTCCACAAGTCCACCTCACTCACCATTTAACCACTTTTAACTTACTCCTGTATACACTGACACCTTTACTTCAGCTCAGCCCTCATTGGTTGATACCAAAACCATGTTTTATACCAACAAATCATCCCGCACTACAAGATACTGAATCTAAATACTGATCATGCTTAATATTTATGATTATCAATGGGGCTCAGCCCTGACTGCACTGGGAGAAGATAAGAGGGGTAAACATTGATCAATATATGCTTTAAACTTCAGCATTATCTGGGAAGATCTCTGTTTACAATCACCCTGAATTCGGGACTTTGCAACTGTCAGCAGGAGCAAATCAGCCTCAAAATTGGCCCAATTATCCTGTAGAGAACCAGGCTTAAGGCACTGCCTGAACACAAAAGGATTGCAGGTTGTTCATTTTCTAACATGCTTCTTACAGACAGCGTATGCATCTGTTAACATGAGTGTCAGGCTATGTACAGTATTCGCTTTATTTAAGGATGGGCATTTCAGGCTAATTTGTGATTCAGTTTAGCTAAGATACTTCACAGCTGTGTATTTAAGACGAAAAACTCAAACTGTGCTGGATAGAGCAGTGCCGTACATTATTTGTAATCACAAAGGTACAGTACAGTAGTCTATAAGGCAACAGAGCATATGTGTGTGAGAATGTGTGTATATAAACATAACAATGGACAAAAAAATCGACACAAACCACATCACACATAGCACTTGATATATTTTACATTTAACAGTGATGCAGTATTCTCCAAAGGGCTAAAACTACAATGTCCTGTAGTACAGAACAGAAGCTAGAGGTTTCATCATTCCCAGAAATTACTGGGAATTATTTGAGATAATATTTAGAAAGAAGATCTTTTGAATTAAATTTTTTCACAGCTATTCAAATGTTCTTACTCATCCCTGATTGTTCATTAATGGCTAGCATTGAAGCTTTTCATCAACAACTGCATTATTAAGTTTGTGCAGGTGTATAGTGATCGTGCAATAATTAGAATTACAGTTAAATGCAAAATTAAAGCACAATAAGCACAACATCCATGACTCCATCCACCATAACATTTAGTTAATGACATGCCACTAATTTTCTCAGCAGTAAATATGGCATGGTAGTGCCCTTCATCTCATATCTACTTGCATTGGTTTACAATTTGGGATGTAACGTGGAATCTGTATCTGTACATCATTATGGAATTATATTATGACTACATATGTGATAATAATGGCTGATAATTATAATGGCCAGCACATGGCAAACATGTGCTATATTAGCTAGGGATTCATTCTTTATTAATAGAAGCGCTTTGCACAAAAGAAAAAAAAATGTCAGCTTGCATGGTTAAGGTGGTTGGCGCTACATGAGGATGCTCAGGCTATAAATACCTGCAGGGTGTGTGATGAGAAGAGGTGGTAAAAAAGTGAAGTGAATGTGTGTAAAATGGCTCACAAAGCAGATGTTAATGACTGGATTGTATTTGGGGGTTAAAGGTCAGAGTGTGAAGGAAGTAGCTGAATGTGCAGGTGTATGAAGTGTACGGTCATACAGGTCTACCAGCAGTGCTAACAATGCCAGTCTACAGGACATTCTCCTCAGAACTGAGGCTGAAACTGATGGACAGGGACCACCGGCGGGTTTCACAGCTTGTGAATGAAAATCTCTTCACTTCCAGACAAGAATTACTTCTAGAAGTCAACGCAGGTCCTTCACAAGCAGTTTGTGCAGAGGATCAAGATATGGAGCAGAGTGGAGCAAGAGGCCTTCAGCCTTGTGTGCTGTCCACCACAGTTCTTCTCATCACACATCCTGCAGGTAATTATAGCCTGATCATCCTCATGTAGCGCCATCTGCAGGCGAATTAAATGACTGGCACCTGAAATATGCACTGTGATTTTTTTTATTTTTTTTTTTTTTAGGGAGCTCACAATCTCTAATTGATGTCAAAACTGTTATTTTATGTCTACCTAATTGAATAATACTAACTGTGTCTTCAGTGAAGTGCCGTGTATTATTGAACAGAAGAGGGTTAAATAGAGCGCCTTTTCTCAGGGTCTTTATAAGGAAGGCGAGGAGGGTCAGAACATAGATTGAGAGCATTTTAAACTCACCCCTATTCCACCTCCGAGAGTACAAAGCAGGGATCTAGCAAATTAATGATAAATTACCACCTCCTAATTGGGCAACACTTTAATGAGGCTGGGGAATGCAGAGAGGCACACACGTTTGAGCCCAGGGCTCACAAAAGGGTGGCCCCCATCTAATCTTAGCAGATCCTGGGCAGCAATGATATGCAAATTGAGGCACCATTTTAAAGGAGCCACAGTTGCATCATCTATACAACACGCCTAACATGTGCACAGACTGCCTTGATGAAAGTACGCCTGCAACTCCAGGAGACAACCTGACATGTTCAGTGTTATCACCTTTAAAATTCAAAGCTGCGGCACGTTTTGCACGAATCAGCAAACCATCCACAGTGATATCAGCTTGTGACAGAGATCCCCTTCCTACTTACTGCTTTGAAGACATCAAATATGTTTCTTGTTTCTTAAGAGTGCTGCAGTAGTTAGGTAGCATTCAAAATTAAAATTATTTCAAATGGAGCTCCTGAAGCAGGCCTTAGAACTAGGGATGAGCGAGTACACCACTATCTCTATCTGTATCTGTTCAACCATCTAAATGACCTGTATCCGTATCTGTACTCGGAGTGGCCTAAACCAGAATTAGGCGTGGTTTAACAGGAAGTGGGTGGGGCTTAAATCTGTACATTATTTTAAATCGGAACTTTATATGGACTGATCAGAAGATGCTATGTGTATTGTTTATTTGAAAACTATTTACAAAACAAGTTTTTTTATATATAAGCTCAGAACATGAATATTTTTAAGTACATGAATGAATACAACTCATGCAGTAGGAAATTATGAACTACTAAATATGCATGAACATGAGTTGTCACTCAACACAGCTTCCTTTTTTATTTTTAACTTTATGATCAAACATATTTTTCTTTCAATTATTTATAGATTTTTACTACCTAAAGTTTTTGGCATTTATTATCAACACAAAGTTGATTAAGGTGTGTGTGTGTGTGTGTTTGTGAGACTGAGTGACTGTGTGAGAGTGCAGCACAGCTCTGGCAGAGACACGTCTGTGTAGGGAGGGACGGGAGCTCTGTGTAACTGACCAATTACAGATCATGAAGACAGTCAGTTACCCTATGAGGATTTTCCTTCAGCACGAGCACAGATATTGACGAGTTTTACTTGTATAATGCTCATTACTTGTCAACAATGCTTTATCCGTTCCAGATACTCATCTGAAATGAGTATCCGGCTCATCTCTATTTAGAACATCAGTTCCTCTCATTCTGGAGGCTGGGGTTCATCTTCCTTAAACCGCTATCTATACTATGATCCAGATCTGCTGATTGCATGATTCATAGCCGTATTACCTACAGTTTGTGCTTCTTGCACCCAGGAATATTTGGAAGTTCAAATCTTGACAGAATTGCACATAAGCATTTTATAAGGCACATTTTATATAAAAGTTTTAAAAACTTTTAAACCAGAGTCTAAGATCATTGATCAGACCATATCTTCTGTTTCACCCCAGCTTCCCAGCCTGTATTCTTGCCCACAGTAATGAATATGGACAGCAATGTTTGCTGACTTTGACAAGGCCTGTTAACTAATGTAGAGCAGCCGGGCTGAATAAATGCCGAAATGCAAATCTGCTGAACCGACTCTGCCGACCGCTACGTTTAAATCTCCAACCTGATCTGCACTCGGTTGATCTTTTATTTATTTCTCAAACTGGGCTGAATAAAATGTCACTTTTAGCTTCATATCTATTAAGCCAAAAAGTAGAATTTCTGGATGCTTTACGGGAAGTCTCCCAGTTGAAAGCTAAAAGGCTCATTAGGTGCCTCCTGGCTTGGCTCGCTAAAGGGCATATGCAATTCATATCTGAAGTGGCATGTGCGGCTCAAATAAGACAGGGACTATTATGCTGGAGACTGAGTCCATAGAGCTATAAAGCTGGCACCATGAAACTTTTTAAGTAGCTGAGGAGCTGGATGCTAAATAAGCCTCCCCAGCGGGTGACCGGGGTGGGGGTGTGAGGATGGTGGGTCGGCGCTGAGGCCGCTCTCATGCCTTCAGCCTCAGGGCATCGTGAGATGTTGAGGGTGGCTGCAGGTAAACTGATAGGGCACATCATTACCATCTCCACACACAGCCCTGTGGAAAAAAGGAGCAGAGAGAGAGCGAGACAGGCAGAGAGAGAAAGAGAGATAGAATCTGCAATTCAGATGGCTCTCCCTGCGCCCGGTTTTGCTGTTGAGGGGTGTGCATTCATGGCACTACATCTGTATTTTTCGCCCATATGTTGCTAAGGTGAGTGACAGCAGGTGGGGATGTGGACCAATTATATGTGGGCTGTTTGGTTTGATGAATGTCCCAGTCTGATTGGCCTGGCGAGCAGAGACGCAGGCTGCCCACAGCTGTCGCAGGGAATGAGAGCAAACATACTGAGGAGAGAAAAGCCACGGAGAAGCACACGGCTCGCCTTGGCCCCATCTCCAAAGCTCTGCCGCCTCGCTCACCTGTCTATGCCGTTCTCCTTCTTCCTGGCACCCTTATACACACTGACAGTTATGGTCCAGCTATAATGACTGCAGAGTGACTGACTCACGGCAAAGCTCTATGTCGCATTCACCCAGACTTGGCCTTAAGCTTCACACAGCCTGCAAAAGAAGGGAATAGAAATAGGTTGAATACAGTGTGAGGGACAGTGTACAACACCATTTCATCATGTATATATTACAGCGGTCTACATCCCTTCACTTACTGCAGCATCAACACACTGCCCTCCATAAGCAAACCTATGTGCATTGCAGGGAAAGTAAACTGCAAGGGATCTGTAAGTTTGTAAGTGTAACTTAGCAACATTTAAAAAAACATAATTTAGGAAAGGATAAAACCATCAATTTTGCAGACAGTGAGTCCTACCTCTTCTTTGGGCTCAATTCCACTATTTCAGCCAATCCAAGACATTCACAATGCCAATTCATTGATGCACACACACTTATACCAGTATCATTTAGAGTAACCAATTCACCTGACCTCCATGTTTTTAGAATGTAGGATAACACTGGAGAGTCTGGAAGAAATACCCGTAGACATGGGGAGATCATGGAAACCACCCAGATGTAGACTCAAACTCAGGACCCCTATCTCTTTGTTGGCACTGGGCAAGGCATTCCATTATTTTAGCCAATCCCAGGACAGGGCTCCAATCCTTTGCTGGGCACACACTCACACTTATACCAGGGCAATTTAGAGTAACTAATTCAACAGGTTGTTGGACGTTATGATAAAACCAGAGACTCCATAGGAACCCCCTGAACACACTGGGAGAACATGGAAACCAGCTAGATGTAGACTCAAACCTGATATGTCATCACTGAGAGGGGAACATGCTAAGCCACTGTGGTGCCCTCAGTTATTCCAACTTATTATTCCAGCCAACATAAACATTCAAACACTGTAACTCTTATAAACTTGCTTTATTTGTAACATAACTCCATTTATTACATTCTTGGCTTGTTCTTTAGAGGGTTTGACCTGGATTTCTTTAGGTCCAAAATATATCCATCCATCCATCATCTTCTGCTTATCTGTGTCCAGGTCGTGGGGGTAACAACGCCAGCAAAGAAGACCAGACGTCCCTCTCCCCAGATACCTCTTCCAGCTCATATGGGAGGATTCCAAGGCATTTCCAGGCCAGCTGAGAGATATAATCTCCAGCAGGTTCTAGGTCTTCCTCGGGGTCTACTCTAAACTGGACATCACCAGAACACCTCACCCAGGAGGCGCCCAGTAGGCATCCGTACCAGGTGCCCGAACCACCTCAACTGATTCTTCTTGACATGGTGGAGCAGCGACTCTACTATCACTAAGGGAGAGCCCAGACACCTTTCGAAGAATCCAAAATATATCAAATTTAAATATTTTAATATTACACAACTACAAAATCAAATTTCTTATGCAATAAAGATTTCTTCATTTTCTTGCATGTTTTTAGTTATCTTGTACCCTGACATAACTCAGTTCAGGGTTGACACTCCGCCCACACAGACTACGCACTGTGCATGGGGCCCAATTTATCAATGGGGGCACCACCTACAAATCTTCGCTCTGCAGCCCTCCCCAACTCAGCTTTACTAAAGACCACCCCTCCCATCTCTCAGCCTCACCAACCTACCCTGAACAGAACAGAGCGCACACAGACTAAAATTGCCTACTTGCAGTCATTATGATTTTATGCTGCCTACAGCACACTCGAGGACCTGGCTTAGATTAGGTATACAGCACACGAGCTCCAAAACTAGTTTTACTTTACAAAAGCACAGTCTCTTCAGTTAAACTGCATTCCCAACCACTAGAAAGAAAGAAGAGTTTTCAGAGGAATTTGCTGGTAAGCAAATCTTACATCTTGCCTCTTACCAAGGTAGAAAAAAAGATCTTACGGCTTTGAGGATTTCAAAATGCTTTGCATCAAACAAATCTCACATCAGAATAAAAGGCTTAGGTATCCAGACATATCCCAACACAGAAAGAGAGGACGAGAAAGAGAGAGACAGAGAGAGCAGGGGACAACACCAATAAAAATCCATTCTGACTTTTACTCAAAGCAGAGATTAGCGTGTCTATCATTTAATTCCATTACTGTATTAGAGAGCAACTTTCTAGGATCATCAGTCAGTCGTTGTCTTTTCTGTCCCATTACCTTAATCCTTGGGAGCCTGGGGCATTTAGCTTGAGCACCTCTAGGGCCTTTGTTAGTGGAATAATGGCTTGCAAAGTTTCTTTTTTCAATTCATAGCTTGGAATCTTAGGGATAGTGGCTGCATAATCAATCAAAGAATGACCGGAGTTGGTCAAACATGTAAAAATACACAACTTTAGTTGGTGTCTATCCACTGCAAGTTTTAATTGAGCTGTGTATCACTCATACCATTGTGCAGGTCCCTCAGAGTCCAAACCATACTGGCATGGACTCCGCAAGACCTCTGAATGTGTTCTGCTGTATTTAGTCCCAAGAAATGTGGAGTAGATCTGTTAAGTTGAGACGTGGACATTGCAGATCAGACTTGTTTGCGCAGTGCATCCCACAGATGCTAGATTGGATTGAGAGCTTTTGAACACTTTATTGAACAATTTGTGTTCTGACGTGCTCTACAACAATGTTTAGGTACCTGTCAAAGTAGCATCCACATGCCATGCCATGGTTATCCAGTAGAGCATCTCAGCGCCTCTGCTGAATTGTGTTCTCTCCATAGTGCATCATGGCACAATCTCTTACAAAGGTGGGAGATGCACATGTGAATAAATGATTCTTCCGATCAAGCCACTTTCTTCCATTGTCCCTTGGTCCAATTTTGATGCCCACATTGCCCATTTGGTTTGGCAGCACACAGGGGACATCATGGGCATCCTGATCAGTCTGCACCTACAGTCTTGCACACAGCAAACTGTGATGCACTAACAGCTTTCAGCAATCACAAGCAACACAAATTGCAACATTAAGCAATTTGAGCCACAGTAGCTCTTCTGTGGAATCAAACCAGAGTAGCCTTCACTCTCCTCACTCATCATTGAGCCCTGCGGTGTCCAAGACCCTGTTGCCACTTCACAGGTTGTCTATTCTCAGACCACTTTTAGTAGGTATTAACTACTGAATACTGGGGACTCTTTACAAGACCTATCGTTTTAGAGATGCTCTGAAGCAGTTGTTTAGCCGCGACACTTTGGCCCTTGTTAAAGTCCCTTTCAGTAAGTGACTGCTCACTTAATGGCGAATATATACACATGCTGTTGTAATGAGATAATCAATGTTTTTTACTTCATTTGCTCTACATTGACTGCTGTTGCTGACCCATTTGTCTCTGTTCTGTTATCTAAGATTCCGATCAATAAACCATTAATATTGTGTAAACCAGGGGCATCAAAATACAAATGTTACATTTCCAACAAACACCAAGTGGAGAATTTGTGAGCCTCACACCTTTCTATAAACTGTACACACTCTTGAACAAATAATATTTCTTTATTTACCAACAAATTTTAATGAGCAGGTCAAGAGATTTGTGAAAACGTGTCCCTGGACACCACAGGGGAAGGGTTTCGATTTGATGATGGTGGTGTAAGTGTTAGGATTAAGGCACAGAAATAAGATGTCATTAATTCAAGAAGAAGACAGAGGAGACTCATGTAGAAAACCTTGGCGAGTCATGCAAACTCACAAGTCAAAGGCCACCAAGCTTGACCTCAGTGCCAAGAGCATCAGTGAAATAACCTTCCGACAAGAAGTGAATGTTTATTAAGAGCTTAGGGTGGTTTTCAGTGGAAGTGACCGAAGAATTAAACTTTCCACATCTCGGAGGCAACTGGACCTTTGAGAGGTGAAGGTCGAGTCCCAGGCAGAGGCTGACAGGCCTAATCCCCTTCTCTGAGTGTCTGTGTCCACACACTAATCAGTAGCCAATACTTTGGGTGAAAAGTAGGAATGGATCTGTCTTAATTTATGTGAGCGGACGCAACAAAGCTTAAGATGATGGCGGGGTGTCATCGGAGTGATCCGTGTCTCTGTCCATAAACCTGCTCTCTGACTTAAACCTCGCAGACTCATAGTTACAGCTTTAAGAGCGACAAGACTAGTTCATTGGAGGATGTGAAGAAGTTTCAAGACACCTACACCACATCTGTCAGTACTAGTCATAAAGATACGCAGTACTGCCGTGATTACATGACATAAAACAGATAACGATCTCAGTTCCAAACAACTCTGGACTGAAAAGTTGCCAAAAATGGAAATGCTACTCTGTCAGTAATGGCTGAACAGTGAGATGTGAGTAGGAGAAATAACAGAAATAATTTCAACCAGGGGTCATATTTATTTCTCTCAGGCAATGAATTTGCTTCCCTCATCTGCTCTACCTCCTTACCTATACAAGGCACACTTGTGTAGGTGTAAATCTGTGTTCCTGATGGCTAATTATGGTATTTAAGTCGAAACTATATATACAGTATGTATAAACACCTTCAACTCAGAAAAAAGTTGAGAAAGAATGGAAAATACAAAAAAAACCATTTTTTTTTTCATGCATTTTCTTGAACCTTTGTTTTATTGCAGACAAAACAAACACAATATATTTCATGTTTTGTCGTTTTGTCTGGTAAACTTTATTTCATTTGTTCATATACATACGTTCCAGCAACATATTTAAAAAAAAAAAAACGTTGGGATGTTAAAATATTTACCACTTTATAACGTTGCCATGCAACAGTATGAGATTGTTATCATCATCCAGGCAAGACAGTCCAGTGCTGGTACCCGCTTCATCCACAGTCATGCAATTGTAATGTGTGCAGCATGTGGTTTTGCATTGTCTTGTTGAAAAATGCATGAATGTCCATGGAAAGATGTATTGAAAGCAGTATATGTTGCTCTAAAGTGTACTTTTCAGGGTGTAAATGACCCTGATACTGACACAACCCCAATACCATGACAGACCCTGGCATTTAGACTTGCTGCTGATGGTCTGGATGGTCCTTTTTGTCTTTGGTCTGTATCACAGCATCCGTTTCTTCCAAAAAAGATTTGAAATGCTGATTCGTCTGACCACCGTACTGGCTTCCACTGTGTGATGATCCGTCCCAGATGCCTCAGAGCCCAGAGAAGTAGACACTGCTTCTGAATATGGTTAACATAAAGCTTTTTTTTAAACAGTAAAGCTTAAAGTGGCATTTGTGAATGTAAATCTGTATTGTAATGTGCAATGTAATCTCTTGTCTATGTGTTTATATCAGCTACAGATGAATGATGGTTCTTAAAGTAGCTCCTTCTAAGACAAAAAAAATTCTTTCTTTGAGGAACGTAGTTGAAACATCATTAGAACACTTGCTGACATTACCTGTTTTAAATCACATCCTTATTTTCTTCTTTACCTCATCACTAGGCCTGAATTGCTCAGAATCAACATTTTTTAATGTGTTTCAGACCTGAAATGCAGGAATGGATTTATATTAACAAATGAAATGATGTTGACCAGACAAAACATACTTTCTGTAATGAAATATAAAATAATAATATTTTTTTTGGTGTGTGTGTGTTTTCATAATTTCTCCTTTTTTTCCTGATTTGTGGAAGTTCTACCAACAGACTAGACTGTACAGTAGTCAATCTAATGCTCTGGGTACTTTGTTAGCCCCTTTTCACCTTGTTCTTTAAATGATCAGGACCGCCACAGAGCAAATGTTATTTCGGTGGTCGATCATTCGGAGACCTGCAGTGACACTGATGTGGTGGTGGTATGTTAGTGTGCGTTGAACTGGTATGAGTGGCTCAGACAAAGCGATGTTGTTGGTGATTTTACAACATTGTGCTCACTCATTGTCCAGAGATCAGGATGGGGATGGACGATTCTCAGCACTGCAGTGACACTGAGGTGGTGGTGGTGTGTTGGGTTGGTATGAGTGGATAAGACAGAAGAGATGCTGGAGTAAAGAAACACTGCCCACTCACTGTCCACTCCGACCTTGTTTGATCACCTTGTAGATGTAAAGTTAGGGACAGTTGCTCATCTACAGCTGTAGAACTGTACTTATATGATCAGTAAAGGGATAATAATATAGACTGAGGGTGGCACAGTGGCTTGGGGGTTGGCAATCTCTCCTCTCAGCACTGTATATGGATGGAGTTCCCATGTTCTCCTCGTGTGGGCATGCGTTTCCTCTCAAAGTTCAAAAACAGAGATTTTAGGTTACCTGGTTACTCTAAATTGACCTGGTGTGAGTGTATGTGTGGTCAGCGATGGTTTGGTACCCTGTCCTGGCTGTAGCTAGAACAGCTGCATGCCCAGCAGCCAGTGATTGGGAATGGGTACTCACCGTGACCCTGATGAGGATAAAGCGGTTAAGAAGATGGATGGATAGAGTATAGATGTACATGTTTAATAATCTATCACAGTGTGATCTGTTGTTCTTTTCAATCTGCTGATTTCATAACGGGCATAATTATAAAACTTTATTTTTCTTTTTAAATGATTAATATTCTTTAAAAAAAACTAAATAATCAAAGCCAAATGATGACAGCCTGCTGAACCCAAAAAAAAGAGATACAGGCAGACACTACTGCTAAAATAAACTTTTAAAAGAAGGATGCCAGAGAGGGAAAAAATGCCCATATTTGTTTCAGCAAGCCCAGCAGGGTATTTCTGCTTCAGCCCTGCTGCTCAATCGGTGTTGACAGCAAGCGCTTTTTAATCCAGGGGAGTAAATCCCCCCTATTCCCCATTCATGCTCCTTCACACATGGGTAACTGGCAGCTGCTTTTGTAAATAATTATAAAGTTCCTGGCAGAAAGCTCACTGCCGGGATCGCACATAGGGAGAAATGGCGGCGGTGGCCATGCCTGCTTGGCCATGTATTAACCTGTCCATCTCTCTGTGTTGTATGCTCTCTCGCTCACTCTCAGTAGTCACCAACACTTTAGCTCTCCTGCCAAAAGAGCTCGAACAGGGCTGCGGCCATCAGGTTGATATTAATGTTTGTGAAAGGGATTTACCTTGTGAGTTATTACTTTGCTGGTCAAACGTTGGCAGAGAATCACAGCCGCACCAGTGAAAAAAATAGAAAAAAGAAAAAAAAAACCATGAATGTTTAACAAGATTCCAGTGAGTTTGTCTTGACTTAAGCCTCAAGCTGTGAACTAAATTATTTACCACCGAGAGATTTCGTGCAAACTGTTCTTAGGGTGATTTGCGTGGAGACAAATCGTCCTAAAAGCCAAATTTAATGAGTCATAATATTATGCTTCAGCATGTTAAATGGAGTGGCAAACGTAGCTTCATATTTAACATACCATGCCATAATAATGAGCAATCAAAGTAATTAATTAAGGTGCTCCACATTTTTTAGGAATGGAGCAGGTGATTACAGCACAGTTGTACCAAAACTATGCAACCTTAATGCCGTCGTAGCTGACACTGTTTTCAGGAGGATGCTGGCAACAGCTACTGATGCTCTCCCACGAGACGTCTACAGGTGTCAAGGCAGCATGTCGAGTCCGTGTCACAACAACAACAAAATCTTTTTCTGTTGGAACCCAGCATGAGATCTCAGACCCTAAAAAACACCTATAAATAAATACCTAAGATAATAAATCTCATAAATACGTCTCTCATTCAGACTACAAAAAAATCAAAACAACAAAAAAACATCACCCTTTAGCAGCTGCTCACCAAAGCACAACATGTTGCCTCTTTTTTGAGCTGTGGTGGCACACCTGTGCACATCCTCTAGACAGTTACAGTTCACCTGCAGCTCGGCTCGATTGAAATTACCGGCCGACCGAGAGCAGTGTTGTAATGAACTGTACTTTTGCCATATGTACCAGTTATGAAGTTGAGATTACACAGAGGAAAACAGGAGCTGGGGTGATTCACAGTAGAATTAATAAGCAGAGCCCTAATGGCCCAGCGGCATCTGAGGCATGACTGTGTCTCTGACAGGCTTCCCCTTGCAGTTTCAGAGATGTATAGTCTAGTCCTGTTGCTCAACGGAGCTGTTCTCATTTACAGTGCATTTCAATGAGGCCGAATTCAAGGAAAGCAACTATAACCCAAGTTCCCCGTTCATCATGACTGACCTTGCGCACTACAGTTTGTTTTGAAATTGCAAAATTAACCAGTGCATACATTGTTTTTATCAAGTAAAACCAACCTTTCAAAGCATTAAAAGTATTGCCGTTTTTAGCTGCTGCTTACCTGGTGCTAATGTTGTCATTCTGATTAGCTGCTATGCTAACAGCTAGCCTATATAGGTGCTGCTGTTTAGAGGGTGGTGGAGTGGGGATGGAGTGAGTAGATAACTCACACAACAAAGAGGGCTATATCTGTGAGGTTTTAGTGAGAGCTCGCTCATTAAACATGTACAGAAAGATCGTTGAGCTCCAACACCTGAGCTATGCTAATGGGATCAAGGCTGAAGCCTGAGGATTCTCAAATAATACACACTGCACTGTATCAACACTATATGAAGAAACAGCTTGCTTCTAATGGCCAATACAATTATTTTCCATTTGTACATTCTCCTACTAACTGCCCTGCAAGTGCTACGTCCCCTCAGCTGCTGTAAGAGTACCCAAAATACATGTAAAACATGACATTAGCTGAAAAAATTCAGTTGTAAACAAGCTCAGATGCACGTCCTTTGAAATATATGGTTTAAAATATCAGGGCATAAACAAAAATTATCTGGCAGGTTGTAAAATTAGATAAATACAACCTTAGGTGAACAATAACACAACAGATTCCACCAGGTCATCATTGAAGTGAAGTCAATAGCATTTTTATTTTTAACTTTATGATTTTATCCATCTCCCACATTGTTTTGGAGGAATTATGGCCTATTCTTCTTTGCAATGTTGTTTCAGTTTGCAGGTATGCTTGAGATCATTGTCCTGTTACATAAACCAGTTTCAGCCAAGCTTTAAGTGTTGAATAAATGGTCTCATATTTGTATCTAGAACACTTTGGTATACTGAGGAGGTCATGATTGACTCACTGACTGAAAGATGAAGGTGCCCAGGTTCTGTATGGAATGACCTCGAGTATGGAAGCAGAAGGTCAGGATTTGGGCAGCATGGTGGCTGCGTGGTTGGCACCTTCACCTCTCAGCACTAAGGTTTTGGGTTCAAGTCCCCATCTAAGTGGAGTTACTATGTTCGCCATGTGTCTCCATGGGTTTCCTCCCACAGTCCAAAAACATGGAGATCAGGTGAATTGGCTACTCTAAAAATGACCCTGGTGTGTGAATGAATGTGTGTATGCCCAGATATGGTTGGCACTCTGTTCTGGGTGATCCCCTTGGTGCTCAATGCAGTCCTCCTGGTGAATGGTCACTTCCGGTTGAAAGTACACTGTGCACAATTGGCTGCCACGTCTTGCCCGTGTGTCATTGAGTTCTAAGTGTGTAAAGGATTTGATCTATTGTAAAGCATCCTTGGGTTTGAGAAAGTCATTAAATAATGTTAATTCATGATGTAAGATTTTAGTGATTTTCTTTACAGGGTACTCTCTAATACGGAGATCATATGATTTCTTCTGCTTTACTTGTGCAGTCTGCAGATGTTTCCTGACAAGTTCATATGTCTTCTGGAACTTTTCACTCAAGGTTCATGTGGGGTTGTCCTGAGGGCTTTGAAATTCGAAATCTGGACAGGGATATCATAAGGTTGGTTGATTTCTCAGCCTACTATTAGTGTGCAACCCATGCAGGAATGCGACAAGTTCCAGGTAGATTTAAACAATGGTTGATGCTCATCCCAGTTCTGCAGGTTGTCATCTATACAGCATCTATCATTGTGCCAGAGAATCGTATTGAATCTCTCCACTTGCCCATAGGAAGTTGGGTGATAGGGGGTGGTCCTGGTTTTCATCAATTGGAGAAAATCAGAGATCACCATCTTGAGAAGGTGGTCAGATTTGGTAATCAGATCATAAACATCTTGCTTAGCAGTGACCTTAGCTGTCTGCTCTGAAATGGGGAATGCTTCCACCAACTGGTGAATGATCACTAGTATTTACTGCCTGATTTTGCCAGTGGAAATAGGCAGGTGGCATCAGTGCACCCAATTCACTGGTGCTCCAACTTGGTACAGCTGTAAGGGAGTTTCGAGTTGTGAACACTTCCTTATCAAGAGTTGAACATCTACTTCCATTCCATGCCAAATAATGTTGATGCACTCATGACGTGTTTTTGCAACCCCTAGGTGACCAGGTAAAGAATTGTTATGGCAGGTATATATAATGTCCTTTAACAGAGACTTGGGCACTAACAGTTGAGTGTGGGCTTCAATATCATTCACTTATGGATAGTATAGTACTTCACCTGAGGCATGCACAGTCAGACTGCCAATGCCGTTTTCTGACAACCAGGTATTCCAATGCAACCTGTTAAGGCAGGATTGCTTTTTTAATGTTAATATGTAGCTGTACATCAGAGCTAGAGATTAACAAAGGTCAATGCTAATTACACCAAAGTAAATTTTCTAAATATGATGCAGGCCTATGAAGATAACATACAACTAAGATAGAAAAGGTATTCTAGTAGGCAACAGGGTGCCAGACCAAGAATGCATGAAAGTACTGCTGTTACATTATGGTTCAGAGGTGGGCCTGGTCATTTGTAGTTGGGCACTTATCCAAAGGAAGATGGCGGTTGCTTCATGGTAGATGCAGTCAAGCACTTGGTGCAGCATGGTTGTAGTAGCAGGGCTGGTGGATGAAAGCTATGACCTTCTTTTTCCCATTTTGAAGTTGTGAGGGAACAGTTAATATGCTGTAGTTATATTAAGTTATATTCATTAAGATTTGAATTATGAATTCATTAAGATTTCTTTGAAAGGTGGGCAGGAAAGTGTGGGTGCTGCTGGCAGCTGGTTCTGTAGTTCCTCAAAGGAATTTGAGGCCTCTCTGCAATTCCTCACCCCACTGGATGTCTGTGTCCTTTCTTTGGGGCATATTCATTGGGCTGCACATCTCAGGGAAAGACCTTACAAAATAGCAGTAGTAGTTGCAGAGTAATAGAAAAGCCTGAAGCACATAGCCAGGCAAAGGTTCCCCATCAATAAAAACTTTTTGAATGGTCGACTCTGAAATAACTTTCCAGACAAAGTAGTTTCAATCTTTATATCTAGGCTGAAAACTTGCTTGTTCCATTTCGCTTATTATTAATAGAAAGGTTGCAGATCCAGAGGTTCACTGGACATATGGAATTATAGTAAACTGAGATGTTGGAGCTGTCTTGGCAGCACTTGCATACTCAGGTTTGCTGACAGTGGAGTAGAGGGATGCAAATGCCTTATGGAGGCTTCCATGTCTGTGTTACCTTCTGGGTGTCTCTGTTTAGGTTGGGTGTTTTAGATAGTTCTGCCGGAGGTATTAGCCACACTCTGATAAGGTTCATATTCCTTGTACTTAAACAAAATGAATAATATCTCTATCTTTTTCTGAGTGAGAGAGTGCCCACCGGTCTGAGGCACTGTTGGAAGATTGCTGAAACTCCTGACTGCTGAGATTTCTGCATGATTCCTACCTTTGACTTACTCCAGATGCCCTACACTACTGACCACACTGAAGTTTATATGGACTCTATTTGCTGCTACCATTATCATAAGTATTACTACCATTTGTTTTTCACTACTATCATCATTTCAATACATCTGAAGACTTCAACATAGGATTGCATGATGACTGTCTATCAAGAACTGATAATTATTTGACCTGATGGGTCCCCCCGTGTGAGTTTGGTTCCTTCCAAAGATTCTTCCTCCAGCTCTGACGGAGATGTATTACCACTGTTGCCGTTGGCTTGCTCACTGGGAATTTTGTGTTTTCTTATTATTGGAACTCTAACACTGCTGTGTGACATCAGTTGTAAAAAGTGTTATATAAATAAATTTGACTTGACTTACATTTGCCTCCAGCATGAAATCTAGTTCAAGAAACTGGGGGTACAATGTGAGCTACATACACAGTCCAGTCTACATTTTTACTGCCCACCTTAAGTTTCACATCATATCCCACAAAAACACCCATCATTTCTCAGACTCAGCATTCTGTAGGCATTTCTTTTTCTTCTGGATGGGCAGGAGTTGCTTGAACACATCATTTGACTTGACAGTGCCTTCAGCTTCTGTATCAAGGATGCACATAAAGGGTACCCTGCAAACTAGGCCTTTTACTGGCAGCTCTGCCTAATCCAGTGACTGGTACATGATTGGCTTGTAGTTGATTGGCTTGTAGCTGTTGTAGATTTATGGCCAGTTCAACTTACTCACCAATCCACATTTCTGTGTGCCTTAGGATTTAGAGATCTGGAGCACTGCTGTTTAAAATATCCTTTTTTTACCACAGTGAAAACACATCGCTCTGATCCATATAGAAAGGCTTGGCAATCAGGAACTACCACCAGGTATGGAATAGCCTTCTTCATATCTGATTCACCCTTTCTTCAGGGCTTGGGTGAAACACGAGCAGGAGTCAGGCCACTTTGTGTCGAGGAATCAATAGTAAGTTGCAAGTTTTCCACTTTATCCATCAGTAGCTTTAGCTGGTCCACAGTTCTATAGTTTACGATCCACTGTGTTTGTGCTTTAGATGAGGCAGTCATACCCACTTTAGCCCTTTCATCTGTCCAAGAAATGCTTAAGGTGGCACTGTAGTTATTGTCATTGGTATCTACAAGATTTTGTGACTCTGATATTATATACGGGTCTTTATTAATCATCTCATTTGCAAATGTTTGTGTTTCTCTCTTAATAATGCATCAAATGTCATTGCAAACTGGTAAACAGACCTCCTACATTTGCCAGTGTGACCAGCCTAGCAATGTCCTCAGCATGCTCTGGCGATGGTACTCTGGGCATAACCTTTTCTTACTTGGTCTATCGGTGAACAGGCAAATCGAACAGCAGGTCCTCTCATTCATTCATGCAGTGCATCTTACATCTCAGCACAAGTCCAACTTTGTCTCTAAGCCATTGTCTCAAATGGAAAGAAGAAAGCAGCCCAGTCCTCTTTTCCCTCAAAGGTGGACAGAAACCTTGAACTATTGTATGTTGTGGAGTGAGAGGGAGCCTGGATGTCAGTGGAGCTATGAGATTTACTGCTTCCCATGCAGACCTGCTTCACTGTAGGAGTTCCAAAGTTGGACGATACCATGAGGCATCAGTGTTACATTAGCTGGGGGACCCTCACGTCTTCTACATAGGGTAGACCACTGGCTTTATAGGAGAATCTTTCACATTCCACTGTTTAGCTGGTGCTGAGCGGAGGGAATGCTGATGGATCTAGTTCTGATCATATGCAGGTGGCTGCTGTAGCTGGCTAGTTCTAGCTTCTGCTCCTCCATTGTCTTCTGTTGTCTTTCTCTTATTTCTTGTTTTCTTTCTTTTTCTTTTCCCCCTGCTTCTGCATGATACTGTAGATGAGCACAGGAGACCCTTGGCATCTATGACTAGCTTCACTAGCCTATCAATAAAAGGTTTGTTGGCTTGTATAGGCACAGGCATACTTTTCCTAGTTCTCACAGTATTGTGTTGTGCTGCCATTAAATAAGCAGCAATCCCACTTCTGACACCAACTGTCATGTTTCTGTTTTTTTAGCTGCTGCATAGCTAGAGCTAATGCTATTACCTGATAGGTTAGTAGCTTGCTCACTTCACTTCCCAGTTGTTCTAGCATATACAAACAGCTGTTTAGGGGCACACTAAGGCAAATTTGAGTTTTTTTTTTCTTTTCTGAAGGCTTGAAACATTTTTGTTTCTTTTTTTCTTTTTTTTCTTTCTTTTCTTTTCTGAAGGCTTGAAAGATCATGAAACATATAGATAAAGACCATCTAGCTCCAACAAGATTGGCCAATGTAATTGCAATTACTCTCAATTTGTAAAACTTCTCATTACACTTTCTATAAAGTTAGATGGCATAATGAATGTGGATGTCATTCAAAATCCACTTGATCCAATTGATTGAAATGCACCCAGTTTATATTAACTTCACTATGTGACCTAAATTCATTTTCCATTAAATATAACAGCTCTAATTTAAATATTCTCATTATGCCTTTAATAAACAAAAAAGATGCACTTAATTTTAATCCTTTTACACAGATTGTAAATAATCCAACTTAATAACATTTCCCCTGATAAATAATGAAGTATTGGTTTCTACTTCCTCAAACACAAACATCAGTAACACATCATTCAGTGCTATTTAAACTCACAATTTTATAATGAAAAACATCTTTCTCAAGACTGATATAACACGCTTCTGAACGTGAATGAACAGTTTCATCATTCCCCAAAACGAGTCCAAAGAGATGTCCTCTGTTAGGATAGTAATCAGATGTGAAACCAGGACAGCTTTAAATTATTCCGCTTGTGCATATATGATGATAAATAGTATATTAGAGCTGATGTGAGGTGGCAAAACAGGTTAAGGGAAGAGAAGACAGCATGCCACAAAGCACTGTTAGCCACTGCAGGGCTCTGAGCCAATGCAGCTCATTCCCCAGCATGAGGGAGATAAAGCCATAATTAGAAAGGGAGAGAGATAGAAAAGAGAAAGAGAAATAAACAGAGAGAGGGGGAGTTTAATACATGTTTTTGCTCAATTTTACAAAACATTTTCTTCAGACCGATGCCGAGCATCACTACACCACCATACATTCCTTCCTACATATTCGTCATGTAAGATCCCTCCTTCCACCACTCCTACCATTTTGTCAGCATATCAAAAAGGGGTGTCAAGGCCACAGCTTCAATTTTTATGCACCATCTATGTACTCTGAAATGCTGTAAATTATTGAACCCACTGGCAACTAAACTTCTATCAACTTCAACACATCAAGTTCCATTTCCCACAGGTGTTTACTGACTGTGCTGTAGGTTTTGAGACAGAGTGCTGGAATCAGGATGAGAGGTTTGATTCTGTCATACCTTTGAACCCAAGGTCTTGACAATTTTGACAAAACCTTCAATACTTTTGTTGAGTGTCATTAGTTGTTACGTTTGCTCTTTCAGTGAATTTATTTTTATTGATCATATTAGGTTTTATCTTGATAAGCTGTGGTTCTGAAATCAATTATCTTCCAGGGTTTTCAATCAGACATGCAAATTTACTGTAAGTGTCCAGTAGAGGTGGATAGTTTGTAACCTTAGTATATTACTTATAATAATAATAATAATAATAATAATAATAATAATAATAATAATAATTATTATTATTATTATTATTATTATTATTATAATTATATTAATAATAATAATAATAATAATAATTATTATTATTATTATTATAGCAAGACAAAACTAAACAATTAAAAACATCTTAAAGATATTAATTGCAAAGCAGGCTAATGGGCATTTAGTCAGTTCCGTGTTCAATAGAAAAGTTAAGGAACCAAAATGTCTTTATTGGCCATTGATGGGACATTTAGCAAACATCTTAGGGACTAAACAGAGATGTTAATGGAAAGGCCCATAAACATTATTTATGTTTTGTGTCTATCAGGATGCACTATATATGTAGCCACCATGCACACAGCCTGCCCCCCCACAGTTGGCTGCAGTTTCTGCTGTTTACTAGGCATTCATTATATGAATTATATGACAACATTATATTGTGTGAGGTTTATAAATAAACATAAAATAATTTTAACTGATTATTGGCATCAGTTTGGTAAACGTGATCTTATTATTCATAAATTAAGCTTGTCATTGAAAGCACTGAAAAATGTTTTTGTTTTTCTGTTGTCTCTTAAATGAAGTAATAAATGACAGATTTCAGTTTTTATTGCATTTTTAGAAACTTTATCCATAAATGGGGTTTGTAGTTCCTGACACACCAGCAGTATACAAAGTATATGGTTTTCCTGTGTGAGCCATGAGGCCCCTTAAGCTGATCCAGAATGCAGCTGCTCGGCTGGTCTTCAATCAGCTCAAGTTCTCTCACATCACTGCACTGCTGTGTTCACTTCACTGGCTTCCTGTAGCTGCTCACATCAGATTCAAAACCCTGATGCTCGCCTACAAAGCAAGAAACGGACCAGCACCTCTCTACCTGATGGTAATGATCAAGTCTCGAGTGGCATCTTGAAACTTTCAAGCTTCTAGTACAGCTCGACTTGACCCGCCATCCTTCAAGACACGTGGAAGACTGGCATCAAGACTCTTCTCTGTCCTGGCACACAGGTGGTGAACAAACTCCCACTGGTTGTTCTAACAGCAGAGTCCCTCACAGTCTTCACACACAGACTGAAGAGCATCTCTTTGTGTAGCACTTAAGCAGCACTAGTTTAAACACTTATTGTAATGCTGAAAAGCTCTTATATTGTGTATAATTGTGTATCTTTACTTCTTTCTAGGTATTAGCAGAGGTGGGTAGAGTAGCCAAAAATTGTACTCAAGTAAAAGTACTGTTACTTCAGAATAATATGACTCAAGTAAAAGTAAAAAGTAGTCATCCAAATAATTACTTGAGTAAGAGTAAAAAAGTGCTTGGTGAAAAATTTACTCAAGTACTGAGTAACTGTCGAGTAACGTTTGATTTATTTGTTAACACAAGCATTCAATCAGACAGACAAAAATACATCTTTAGGCAAATTTGAGTTAATCTATTTAATAAAATACATTTAAATTAATTAATTACAAAATATCTTAAATTAAAATAATCCAAGTTAATCCAAGTACTTCAATTAAAAACAATTATTAATAAATAAATAAGCAAAAGTAACACAAATTTCCAAACCTTTGTACTTTGCCATTAGGCTCTGCAGGCAGAAGTAAAACAAGGCAGCCCATAAAACTCTCATAAACTCTCTCTCTCTCTCTCTCTCTCTCTCTCTCTCTCTCTCTGTGTGTGTGTGTGTGTGTGTGTGTGTGTGTGACAAAACAAGCAGAAACCAACTATTTCACCAAAGAATCAGTGATGTCACTATTAAGCTTCAACAGTAGTTGGTTCTCAAGGCTCTTGCAGTGAAGCTGTGATGGTTTAGCAGAGAACAGGAGTCCTGCATGACTGAAAAGTCTCTCACAGGCTGCAG
>BRDA01028510.1:0-14858 GCA_036984385.1 Crenuchus spilurus | reverse complement strand
AAATGGACATTATTCAGGTTGTTGGGTATGTGCTGTGGTTCCTGCTAATCTAACCTGAATGTTTTTGAAAGTGAAAGTAAAGTTTTTTTTTTTTTTTTTTGCATTTGAGTATTGTAATAAACACAAATAAATTTGTGTTTGCTGCCCAAATTAACCAGAAAAGATAAAATCGCCCATATATAGCCTCTGCTCTTCACCCAGGACCTTGGCCTTGAATCCATGTTCTCATCTGAGATTTTGTAATTATCGGTAGGTGACATTAGCCAATCATTTATATCAACAGATCAATTGACCATAATGTAATTGAATACAAAGTCTGGACAAAATGAGATATAAAAAATTTCAGTCATGAAAATGGCAACAAATCCAACCACAAGATCAAAATATAAAGTTTTGTATGCCCTTTGCGAATAAATCTCCTTTATATGGAGATTTCTGAGACCTTGTTTAATAGTGAGGTGTGATTTGTAGGGGATTTGTGTGGAAGTGTAGTTAATGGTAAGGACACTAGTGCAGGCTGCTAATCTACAGGGCATATCATGTATTCTGCTCCATCAGCAATATGTGCTATAAGGAGCCTGAGGGTTGGGGGGGTGCGCTGAAAAAGAGATTTTTGATGGGTTGTTTTTGCAGGTATCCATAGGTGCTAACTTGTGCTGAACAATGGAGGTCAGAGGTGATTCAGTACAGGCAGAGATGGTGATTTCCTCTGTGAAAATGTCAGATAAAAGGGGGGGGGACAGTCAGTGGCAGTAAACATTTTATCTGCAGGGAAGCTAGTACAGCAGTTCGGGGTGCATCCTAAATTTACTGTGAGGATGGGGTGGGACAGTGCCTCCCTCCACCATACTTGGCGCCTTTGCAGGTATCTCATTGACTGTGATTCGGCCCAGGTGTATTATTAGTGTTGGAGTTCACAGGTAGGTTTCTGTGTTATAAGTTTTATAATAAATGAAGAATTTCCTATGATCTAACATAAACTCACATTGCATTATGGTAATTGTGCCCACAGGGGGTTGCATAGTGGCCAGCATGGTGTAGACCAGGGGTGGCCAACCCTGGTCCTGGAGGGCCGCATTCCTGCACAGTTTGGTGATGTCACTGCTCTGACACTACAATTAAACCTGCTAATTGCCTGCTGAGTTGAATCAGGTGTGTTTGATCAGGGAGATCACCAAACTGGGCAGGAATGCGGCTCTCCAGGACCAGGGTTGGCCACCCCTGGTGTAGACAAAAGAAAATTCCCACTATATATCCTAAAAATAGGACACAAAAAGATAATTTTGAGTTATTGGCCATACTTTTAACATAAGGCTGATTAGAAGAATTTAGTTTTCCATTTTATTGGCAATTCATGCATCTATAAAAATGAACTTAATTACCTGACTTTTACCAATTGTTTACATTATTATGTAGAATTAACTTTAAAGCTGCTGTATAATTTAGAAGCTCTGTAGTCCAGCTATTGTTGGTGAAATTAATACCCATTATTTAATTCCATTATGAGATGCACACAGGCCTAACCATGCTATGTAGGCCTCCAGAGGGAATATGGAAAGGAAAATGAAGAGAAAAATAGTGCTGTACTGGGACGACTCAAGGGGAACTCCAGCTAGGGGGTTAATACAGCACACGGAAAGAAAGGAACCAGGACGGGTCACATCATCAGTCTAATAAAATGCTTTCAGGTCACTTCCGCCGCCAGCCAGTCAATCTGTGAGATGAAAACATGAATCAGAGAACGTGTAGGCGATTGCTGTCAGCGAAATGAATGAATGCAAAATTGACCCTCACTGTGTCTGTCAAAGTCATCTTGTAGATGAATATTTTGTCTCGAGGTTAGGATGGAACATTAGAAAAAAATATATATAGCAGGCGCAGATACGACCACTTTTATTAGAATTTTAATATAGTCTGTGGCGTCTTGCATTCTTTACTGGGGCCCGCATGGGAATATTTAGTGGGAAAGTAAGTGGTCCAGTATATGAAGTCTACAGGGTCAGACTGATCTGAGAACTTCAAAGTACCAGTATTTAGGCAGATAAAAATGCTGGTAACTGATAATGTTGACCATTTCATTTTAAATGAGAAAATTGAATAATAATAGTTTTAATACAGCAAGATATAATTAGATATTAATTGGCTTTTGACTTTAAAATTTAACATTAATTAACATAGTGTTGCTCTCAAATGTACATTTTATTTCCTATTTAGTTTTTACAACAAATTCTTTATTTATTTATATATTTTCAACATTGATGACATTAGTTGTATTAAAATCCAGTGACTTTTTAATTGCAAGAACCAAAAACAGCTCCTAAAAGTAACCAAGGCCACTGTAAACCCCTTGTTGGGACTCAACATAACCCAAAACCTTTAGATGTTAGAATTATCTTTGGACCAATAAAATATTAAACAATAGTTTAGAGAACAATCACATAATTAAATCATTTATGAACCTAAACAGAAACCTGAGCATGACAGCTGAAGCAAAGTTTACCCAAAAGATTAGCAAAAACTCCAGACAATAGTATGTATACTTTTTAGAGTATATAGTGGTTGGTTAGAGTAGTGGATAACACCACTGACCCTCACATTGTAAAATGGGTTTCCAACCCTGGTTTGGGCAATCACACAACATTATATCAGTAAGAGTTTTGGGCTGGACTCCTAACAGTACATTCACCTGCAAATGTAACAAATACTCTGCAAAAGTATCAGTTTTGAAAAATTACATTATGCACACACATTTATTTAAAGAGTGCTCCTATCCAAGTCTGAAATCAGCCATGATTCTCAAAGTGTTTCAATGTGTCAAAATAAAAGTCCTTTAATAAAAAGGGTGATGTGTCAGAGTAAAAAAACTTTGTACAAGTGTGTTTGCCAGCATCACAAGCTAGTTGTAACTTTGTTACTTTAGACATAAATACATAACTAAATCAATTCATTAATTAACCCCCTGGAGTTTGAGGGTATTTCAGACACTCTGATGTAATCTGACATGCCCTGACTTTTTACAATTTAAACCCGTCTAAAAAAACTTTTTCCACAGTGTTACACAGGCTTTTGTTCAGCACAAAGCTCTTTGTTTATAAAGACCAAATGGACATCATCACACATTCCAGTCCTCTACAATGTTATTGTCACATTGGGTGACATTGAGTGGGGGAAAAAGTGCCGCGCTCTGACTTGTGCTGAAAAATCTGCCTCTGATTATTTATGCTCCTCTCACAAACATATAATATATATAATATATTCAGTCATTCATTATCACACCCGCTTAATCCTTATCAGGGTCGCGGTTAGTCCCCTACCCCCTCACTGGGCACAGGGCAGGGCATTACATTAGTCAACTAAGCCCAGGACAGGGCGCCAGTCCATCACTGGGTGACACACACACACACACACACACACATACAGACAATTTTTTAGAGTACCCAATTTACTTGACCTCCATGTTTTTGAACTGTGGGAGGAAACTGGAGACCCCGGAGGAAACCCACACAGACACAGGGAGAACATGGAAACTCCGCTCAGATGGGGAATCGAACCCAAGACCCCATTGCTGAGAGGCGAACGTGCTAATCACTAAGCCACTGTGCCACCCTAATATATATATTATTATTATTATTATTATTATTATTATTATTATTATTATTATTGTTATTATTATTATTATTATTATTATTAATATTATTTGAAAAGTACACCCTTTACAGTTTCTGGAGTATGTTTTGTTTTGTTTTTAGGATAAAATCTTGCGGACTTATTTAAATGTTTTTGCAGAACTTTTGGTTTTGTCCTACTGACCCCAGAAAGTTTCATAATCCAGGTTTGAGATAGTATGGTGATAGTTAAGACAGAGGTGTATAGTAGTACAGTTAACTTAGCATTGCATTAGTATTGGATGTCAGTATTGGCCAATAACCTGAGGTCAGTATTAGAACTGGTGAATCGATGCATCCCTAAAGGCACTATAGTAAAAGTAGCCTTTATGTGTGGTTTGGTGATGTGTTGAGGGGATTTTCATACTGCAGCATGGACTTACAATATGTGATAACAGCAAAAAAAAAAAAAAAAACTGTGTGTTTTTCTTTTCACTGATGTGGAAAGTTGCCATTTGTTTTTTTATCACATTCTGTAGAGATGTGTTGGGCTTTCACATGGAAACTGGCTGTGACATTCATCAATTGATTGCTGGAACATTTTGGATTTCACTTGCAAGAAAAAAAAATGAACGTAAGATCCACACACACATTTACACACATACACACACTCTCACTCTCCTCAGGCTTGATATGTATCCAATTTATTAACACCAACACGTCTCGTGGTGTCATTTTCTCAGGAAATCTTCCCTCTGTGGCGAGATTGCTAAATTAAGCATTGATCTTGTTGGAGAAGTGTAAAACGGAATGGCTGTTTGCGTCTGCTCCGTCTATCCCCACACTCAGCCTGACCAATTTACTAACCAGCTGTCGCAATCTGCATCGTCTGTCTTATCAATATTTCAGCTTTTGGCTCCTCTCCTTCTCCCTCTCTTTTTCCAGGTTTGTTGAAATGAATTAGGTAACAAAAAAGCTTCAGTATAATTGTCTTCAGAAGATTGTCAGATATGCTATCAGCTATCATGAAAAAACCTCATAAATCATTTTGTGGAGACTTTTCATATTACCGTCACAGGTATCAACATATCAAACAATCCATTACTTTACTGTCCTTTACATTCTGTGAGCATTTTCAGGATGCTATCAACCAATCAGAATGGTCCAGATTAATGTTTTGTGAAATATAATCTGTACTGGAATTACTGAAGTCCCTTCTCCTAAAAACCTTGCTTTGGATTTACATAATTGGTTTAATAATATGTTTCTCAAAGTGTGTCAAAATAAAAGCCTTAACTTAAGGGTTACAGTGTCATGGAATAATAATAAATAATTAAATAAATACATAATAATAATAATAATAATAATAATAATAATAATAATAATAATAATAATTTACATTTAATGTAAGCAGAAAGTAACAGCAGTCAGGCATACATTTTTATATTCTAGGATTTATTATATTAAATTGAATTGTGAGATTTTTTGTTGGATTTGGGATATAAAAATTCCAAATTCCATTAGTCCAAAAATAAATATCTCGCAAGCACAAGTTATGCAGTTATACAAGTTTCTGCTGCACTGAATAAAGTTTACATGATTCAAATGGTTGCAAATGACAAATATGCTACAAATATTAAGCACAATCCACAAACTAAAAGAAAGCGGTTGTGTTGATTTAACATATTACTTTGACACAATGGAGTCATTAACCATTTGTGTAACACTTTATTTGGTTAGATTATTTTTGATGCATCAATATGCATTCAATTATTCAATTAAATATTAAATTCAACTTAATTTTCAGATACTGTAACCTGACTCCCAAAACCTTAACATTGTTAATTGATCTTAATTGTTTATAATCAGTAGTTTATCTTTAGCCAGTAGATGCTTATTCATATAAAGCAAGACCACCATTGTTGTCAGTGTTTAGTTAAAGTTTTTGTCATGATGCATGAAAATCGATCTGCTATTGACCCGAGGACACCACCATCTATTACTCTGGACTAGAGTCGATCAGTACCAGATATGAACAAAATAATAAGTAAATAATTAAACATAGAATTAAATATGCTGCCACTGTGTTCAACCAAACAGAAGAATCTATGCCTGTCTGCTCTTAGTCTCTGGGTATATTAAATTCAGATCTCTTATTTAGACTCCTGTCATTCTCGTTGAAGGACGTCTGATGTATTATAATTCTTCAAGCATTTGGAAGTCAACCATTTGTCTCAGCTCATTGTCTAGCTAATCAGTAGTCATGTCTGGGCTTCCAGCTTGACATCTAAGTACCTCTTTGTTATGAAGTGGTTAAAATCACAAGCTGAAATTACAGCCAGCAGAATCCGTATCTGAGGCTTGGTGCCTGTTTTTCATTGGCCAACATATTTGCAGATAAATAATATTTTCCTCATCTATGTGCTGTCATAGTGGAAATTATATAATACCTGCATTTAAGGTACTAGAATGAATAAAAGCGGCTAATTAACTCATTTTAGCTATCTTCACTCATCACTATCAGTATATTACTAATCAGTATTTGACTTAGTTCATCCTGTAATTGAAAAATCATTGCCCAGCTGACAAGGAGAACATGTACTACATTTGGCTGCTATGTTGAAGGTAATACAGTATATACATTAAGGAGTCCTTGGGCTAGCTTGGCTTGAACTCAAATGATGTTAAGACAGTTGAAAGCTGACCTGTATGAATATTTTCTGCCCTTTAGGGTTTAATATTTCAGCATCCGTCTTCAATGCTCACTCAGATTTATCGAAAGTTCACCGGCATTGTCAAAGCTCAATTGAACACTGTTCTGCCCCAATCAGGATCAATTTCATCCTTGGCCTTATTCAATATTTATGGAGCTCTGGAGATGCTTCACACAGCTACCGGTACTTTCTTATCTGGACCAGATTATATTGATTCTATGTTATCATATGTACACACTTTCATAGCTTATATAAACTCACAGGCCCTGATCTGACTTTTATACACCAGGTCTTCTTTTGACTCTGGACTAGAGAAGATCTTGGTAAATCCACAGTCTGCTTCTCTGGACTAGAGCTCAGTCAATATTGTAACAGCCACCATGTTTAGTTTGTTTTTTGTATAACAAACCCTGCATTTTTGGATCAACTTCCTGTCCTCCTGCATTAGTCACGTTTCAGACAAATTAATTATGTAATTTAATTACAGTTAAGTCCGTGTCGTTTAAACACTGATAGAAAAGTCACTACATTCATGCGTATGACCAGTGTATGTCGATGTTTGTATGATATGATGCTTTCAGATGTTAGACAGTGTCATATCAAATAAATTAGAATATTGTCAACACTTCAGTGTTAATCGTAATTTAATTTAAAAAAGATAAACTAACATTTTATATTCATTACATGTAAATGCAATTTTTATTTTTGTTTAACTTGTAATTCAAAATAAAACTACAAGGCTTGAAATATCACTTCATGTCTAATGTAGCATATGTAACATATATTTTGACTTAAATCATGAACCCAAATGACTTTTGAGGATACACTAGTATCGACACATGGGAACATATATTAAAATAAGATCCCTTTCTCCACCTGTTAGAAGCATATGATATTGACACTTTCTCATGTCTTAACATTGCCATTTTTGTCATATGACTGATGGCAGAAGCTTTACTATGGTACTATGCTTGTTTTTAATTGTACAGCAACAATGAACAATATGAAGTTTACATTGTTTATGATATAGACACACTTTAAAATTTTTGTTTTAAAAGACTTTAAAAGTCTCTTGCAGTTACATCAGAGCAGCGCTGACCTTTCATGTGCATGAAGTATTTAACATTCAAGTATATTGAATATCTGAATAATTAAAAAACAAGCAAAGTGGGAGCTAAATGGAGACTATTATTTCAAATGAGCAACATGATGAAGCTCATTTATATACATAGTGCAGATGTGTTTTTTTTTGTGTGTGTGTGTGTGTGTGTGTGTGTGTGTGTGTGTGAGACATATATTTTGGTGTTACCCGAGGGACTGAGCACAGCTGTCAGTTTGACACCATCACAAGCGGTTCCTTTCAACACACACAGACATACACACGTGTAAATGTTCCCAGGATAACATTTTATCCTCCAGAAATCATATTTCCACAATTTTCCTCTAACCCCAGATGTAGTCTATCAGTGAAGACATCTTTGGAGACTAAATTCTGCTTCTTTATCTTAAAAATGAAGTTCTGAGGCTAAAATAGGCTAATAGGCTAAAATAGGCTAAAATCTTTTTGTAAAAATACATGAGTACAACTTCTCATAACCTACCTAAACTACATCCACATCTTAATGAAGGTCTGACAGACTGTGGTTTAGGACTATTTTGGTTGCTCTCATGTCCACGTTGTCTAGTCTGTCAGACCTTAATTAAGATCTAGATGCTGTTTCATTGAGATAAGTTCTGGTGATGTATTTTGATGGAAACTTTAGGTGACTATTGAGTTATATATTTTTTTGCCTTGGTGCTCAACTACAGAAAAAATTTTTGACTCCAAGCATATCTTGTCTGATTCACTACACCTGAGGTAATGTTCACTACATAATGAGTGAATGTTCCCTTTAATCACCCCTATTTCTTTAAAATAAAGTGTAACCATACCCATAAATACAGAGTATAATAGCTCAACCCCAAACTAGTGTCAAACATCCATAATTCTTTTATTTGTATTCTAATTCAATTTTCTTTCCACTTTAATCCCCCCAATACATCTCGCTTGGCACTCCTCCTTTTTCCTCCCCTCTCCTTTCTTCATTTTTCCTCATGCAGTGAAAATCAATATGTCCCTGTCTGGCTGGTATTGGTCAGAAAGTAGATTATCGTCCCTCTGGCTGGTTGTGCCAAAGCTCTGTCAGCTCAGAGTCTCCTCTTTGATGAAAGGCCCACAGCTACAGTATCCTGAGTACAGCCACAATTGAGCAGGGGTAATATATAACAAATAAATCAAACAAATAAATACATTAATTAATTAATAATAATTACTATGAATGATCTCAGGGCTATTATGAATGATCCAGTGACCATTACGAATTATTTAATAACTGCTGTGAATTATTTGGTAGATACTATGAATTTTTCAGTCACCAGTATGAATTATTCAGTAAATACTCTGGCTTATTCATTAAATACTATGAATTATTCAGTACAGTAACCAGTTATGAATTATCCAGTAACTGCTATGTATTCAGTAGATACAATTAATTATTCAGTAACCAGTATGAATGATCAATTGACCAGTATTAATTTTTGAGAAACCAATACAAATTATGCATTAACTACTATGAATGATCTAGTACCCATTATTATTTAATAGCTGCTATGAATTATCCATTGACCAACATTAATTATTGAGTAACCAATGCAAATTATCCATTAAACTCTTTGAATTGTCTAGTAACTATTATGGATTATTCAGTAACTGTTATGAATTATTCAGTAGCTACTATTAATTATTTAGTATGCATTATACCAGTATGAATTATTCAGTAATCAATGCAATTTATCTATTAATGACTATGAATTATCTTGTTACCACTGTGAATTAAGTAACAGCTATAAATTATTGAGTAGTCACTATTATTTTTTTTTCCAGTAACCACTATTAATTATTTATTAACTACTATTAATCATTTGGTAGCCACTATGGATTTTTTGCAACCAGTATCCCTTATTCAGTAACCATTATAAACTACTAAATAACAACTAACTAATAATTATATAACTACAATGAGTTCAATAATCATCATGATTATTCAGTTATTAATTTACAATTAGGTACTATTTAGTGAGTACTTATGTGAATAGTGTGATTTATTCAGTAAATCCTATCAATTATTCAGTGAGAGCTGGTAGTAACTACTGTAATTATTATAAATATCATTTCTATGTTTACATAATTCAATTTTATTAAAAATTGGAAGTTACAGTAAAATCAGCAAATGGCAGTGTACAAGCATCAAGCATCAGGGATGTATCATTATCACACTTTCAAATACAGTGGCCTACTAGTCATCTGTTCACTGTGAAGTTTGAGTTCTTAATAGGCCCTCCTTATGTATCATTTTTATTATAATGTTTATTCAGTTGATATGTGAATGGTATGGTTATGATTAGTGTTCAGTCTTTTAAAAGGAACTACATTCAGTGCCACACATACAGAAACTTGTCCTCCATTATCAGGATGTAGCTTAAGTGCCTTTTGTCCTGCTGGCATCAAAGCATCAACCTTTTGGTCCCACTGAAGCCAAGGCTGAGATGAACATTCAGGGCCTAAGTCACATAGCATCCCCCCTCACCATGAGGAAGGATGCTGACCCAGTGGTCCAGTACCTTTCTGAGTAGAAAGAGCATGAAACACTGAAGAGAAAGGCATAAAGGCGAGAGAAGAACAGCAAAAGCAGACAGAGACGAAGGGATCCAGAAAGATAAAAAGGGAGAGAAATCACTCTTCGCTCTTTCATCATTAAAAGGAGCCCACACACTGTGCTCAATCTGCAAAACTGTCCAGCTTAAAGCCAAGAGGCAAACACAGAACAATGCCTTTTCTTTCTAATGCCTTTGATTTATCAGTGTGAAATACAGCTCAGGATCCACTCTCCATTCACCAAACATAATACTCCGTCTGGAATTCTGCGCGTCTGTATGTGAAAGAATTAATATCATTATGATGATAAGCGGAGCGAGTCGATATGTAATCAGGCTACAGGTAATGGGAATAAAAGATCTGAGTGGACGAAAAGGAAAGCAGAAAGCACACGACGGGAGAAAGAAGGGAAAGTTAATAATGGTTGACTCTGGAAAAACGGCGGATTGATTTTTCGCTCGCCGCCATGTCACACAGTATATTTATAGACGCTCTGGCCAAAAGCAGGACTAAATGTGAAAGGAAAAGTAGCTCCTACTGAAGAAAAAAAAATCTTCTCAACTAGACTGATTGAGCACTTAAAGTTGCAATTAAGTGTGTTTAAAAGCCACAATAGGTCATGTGTAAAATGGCCAGCCTTTATCTCTTCATAATATATTTATAGTTTATATAAATTGTGTGTATTGTGTACTTTGGACTGCTTTTGTAACATGTTGAGCTCAATGTTTTTTCATTTCCACATGAATAAAACATGATGCAGACTGAAATCTAACCTGTATATCGATTTTTGTGTAGTTAAACAACTCCAAGTAAAATCTGCTTTTCTTTACATATTCCCATAGCAATGCAATATTTGCACTTTGACAGTATTCTGGCATGTATTTCTTCAGATATTACTTTAATATCTCTACTGGAAGCTGAGATATAGCAGCATTTTGCAGCATGTAAATCTCTCTGTTAGTGTTACCTATACTAGGATTCAGCCTCCACATGGAGGGGTTAGTTGTAACAGTGTTACACTTAACCCACTAAGAGAAACACAGGAACATCTTAAATAGTCTATTTCATAAGTACAATTTGAACTCAGCTATACTTGGTTGTGCTCACTCCACACAAGAACAGTAGCCAGTCACAGAATGATGTCACATTAGCTTTGTTATATATGGAATAAACAGGAATATCTAATGTGTTAATAGGAATAAATAAAAATTGTCCCTGTGTAACTTACTCATTTTCTTATGCTGATATTTGTTGCTCTACTTTTTGGTTAAAATATATTGTTTGGAACAACCCAATAATTATAATTAAGTTTAACTTAGTTTGGAAAGCTCATTTCACACAAAAAAACTTTTTATTTATCAGAAATCTACAACCAGAACACTGTGGGGTCCCTTATAACATTCACACTCACTTGTCTTACAACTGAATTGTTTATAAATGGTCTGTACATTAACAGGCAAGAGTTTTAATGTACATAAGAGATGTGTTTTAATTTTAGCACATTTTCACATACTATAAATGAATAATAGATTAAATAACTCACACAAAACATAAAGGAAAAGTTTGCTGTTTGTTTACAAACATTGAACTTATTTTAATGCTAGCCATCAGTATGTGTCATATAGAGGACAGGAAATTAAGTATTACTTCACGGCTCTAGCATTCATGTCAATTTGCACTGCTTTGTCAATGCTTTATATGTCCTAAAAATGGTCAGTTGTATTTTTATTTAAGATATGATTACATAATTTTTTATTAGTCCTGCCATGGGGAAATTCACAGTGCTTATAGAAGCATAATAAAATACTATGCACATTATAATTGCACTATATTTGCACAAGGAAACATACTTTTGCATTGTTGGTGCATTGTTGTTATCCGTTGCGATGTCCACTTGCAAGGTCATGTCATTGTGTAGGAGTGTGTGGATGATGTCTCTTATTATATACATATTTTTAGTTATTTACGGTTTTCCAGTATGGGGTCATTTTAGTTGAGCTCTTACAGGAATGGTAAAATGATAAAGCTCACACACACACACTCACACCCACATGCCCACACACACGCCTTCCCACACACATTGCCCTGCGGTTGTAAGCTTTTCATAATCACAGGGATTACACCCATATCTGCACATATGCTCTTCACATGCAAATGCAGTGCATACACGCTCACACAAAACCAGACCTGACAGATTTGCATTGAGCTTCAATCAGGCCTGACTGCACCATGGCACTGCTGACACACACACACACACACACACACACACACACACACACACACACACACACACACAATCCAGTCAGTTACAGGCTAGGAGAGAGTCAGCTAGCAACATTCTATCTTGACGCCATCACTATAGTTAGGCTAACAACCTCTAACTAGCCTAGCTTGGCCTGTCATACCTACTACATCCTTTCATTCTTATATTTTTGACATTTATTTTAATTCACTACCACATTTTATCACAACAAACAGAAAACTTTATATTTGCTAGCTTTAGTATAACATCTTTAGATAGGGTGACCAGATCTGAGGTGATGAAAAGAGGACACCTTACTGGGGGGCGGGGGTGGGGAGGTTGGGGGCATATAGTGTATTACATGTTCAAATAAATTTTTTTGGTCCTTGAGCACAAATTTTATTATTATTAATTATTAATAAATATTGACAAATTATGATTTATATTTTATTAATAATTACTAGTTACTATTAATAATTTACTAATAATAACTATTAAACATTATTATGAAAAATAATAATAAAAAATAAGTAATAAAAATGAATATTTATCATTAATAAAATATTAATACATTATTACATATTATTATTTATAAATAATAAACTGTATAAAATATTATTATATAGCATTATATATATTTATATATAGCATATATTATTATAAGCATAAAATTATCACCCAATCCTTTTCAGACAACTTCACTTCAGCTCATTATCACCAATGTTACACATATGTTTGGACTGTATGGTCAATAGATCTTATTTACACAGAATTATACCTCATTTTTTATTAAATATTAAAATATGTCTAGCTGACGTGACACAGGTAGAACAAACGCTCAACACATTAACAACTTACAAGTGAAAATGGACTGCCGGCCAAATTGCAGTCCAGACTCTGTTTGAGGGAGTGACAGCGGCAACGGCCAATCACACATTAGTAAGAAACGGCAGAGCCAATCATGAGCTTGTGGCAGCCTAAATGGAAACCGGCTTGTATGTCAGCTGGGTCTCCATTTAATATAGCGTAATATCTCAGCAATGTTACAAAGCGAACCAAACGGAATAGAGGGAAGGCAAGACTAGTTTGTGAATTAAACACTTCTCGAGTACAACAAAATAAAAGACGTATGTGAAATTCCGCCCGGACGTTTTTTTTAAGTCTCAAAAAGAGGACATGTCTGGGTAAAAGAGGACGTCTGGTCACGCTACCTTTAGAGGAATGTTGTTATCCATGGAGCCAATGCTAATGTTTGACCTAAGCCTTTATGACAGTCATGCACACTAGTGGACATTTAGTGTATACATTCCCACAACAGTGGGCAAATGCATTATCAGCGGTACCCATTTAGCAGTTGGGGGTCAGGTGCTTTCAGTTGTGTCTTATAACAGAAACAAACTGGAACCCCATTTGGTCCCCAGTCCATGGTTAAACACAACACATTAAACACAACAACAAGACTACTGCACTCAAATCTAACTTCCTGTTTATTATAAGAGCAAACAGAATATAATGACAGCTAACGGCTAATTAACCAGAAGCCTTTTCATTTACAGCACTCTCCATAGCTGTCCAATGCATGTGTTTAGAGATTGCAGTCCTTTATGTTTTATTACAGTACTAATCTTTCAACACAATATATATTTTCTTGCTGGAATTGTTAGCGTATAGGAGCTAGCTCAGCTAAGACTGAACAGGCTAATGTTCCATTTACATGGCTTATCAATTACAGCAGTGTAAAATGGTACTGTAATGGTGGTGCTGTCCACTGAAAATACATGGTGATGACATGAGAAGAGCTGTGGTCATCACTTTTGTGTATTTAAATTGGGGGGAAAAGACACAGGAGATATAAGAAATCAACTTGGTTGATTCATTTGTTAATTTTTTGTTAGAGAGCTTGATGAAACCATTGACCACAGATGCCTGATAAGCTACCATCAGCCTGTGCATTAACGAGTATATTTGATTCTAATGGATGTGTTGGAACATCGTCATGTTAAAATAATTTTGTTATGCACTAATGTTATACTTGAACTGGGAGGGATGATAAAACACGCAAAAAAATAATAAAAGAGGCTTTTAAAAGATGTTAACACCTGGTGCTGACTCAGCAGAAATCTGACATGAAGGCAGTGGTCAGTGTTCAGCCTCTGTCTTCACCTCAGTGATTCCCGATCCCAGAGCTGGAGGCCCCTTGGTATGCAAATCTTTGTGTTTAACTCAATTGATAAAACTCTTCAGCTTCACATAGTTCATGCTGTACATTTTTACATCATATGGACTTTTACTTTATGCAAAATGTTGAATCTTTTACCATGTTAAAAAATCAAAACACTCCAAGTCAGGCTGTATGTGGGAGATATATTTGTTGAACAATGAATGTATTGACATACAGTACTGTGCAAAAACACTTATAATGCAAATGAACATGAATAAAGTAAATATAATTACTTGTTTAAAACAGTACTGATGTCTATGCAGTTGTAGGTCTTTTTGTAGGTCCTGATACTGCTTGACTGTCATGAGGTACAATTTGAAAATGGATTAAGGATATATATATATATATATATATATATATATATATATACAAACCGGATTCC
>BRDA01028508.1:2693-15351 GCA_036984385.1 Crenuchus spilurus | reverse complement strand
ACTCTGTTCAGTGAGTGTTTATATAAAGCTGTGTTTGAGTGTGTAAATGTGAATGTGTTTGGACTTGGTGTTTCTGTGTGTGTGTGTGTGTGTGTGTGCGCGTGTGTAAAAAAGACATTTGTCTATCTGATGTAGGCTGATAATGTGTGTGTGTGTGTGTGAGAGAGAGAGTTGTGTATCCTGTGTGTGTTTGTGCAGGTTGGGGCATGAGGATGTCACGCTGTGTGTCTCAGAGTGATGACATGGTACCCAGGCTATCAGCCAATTCGAATCACAGATGAGGGCAGAGAGATCATAACCGGAGGCCCACTCTCTAAACTTATCTGATCACAGTTCAGCTTCAGATCAGATTAAACAATCAGATTTTCAACTGAACCGATCACTGGGGTAGAGCTGGAGATGGGGGTTCAGACTACTGCATCCTTAAGGAGTAAACCAACCAATCAGAATTACCCAACAGGCCCCTCTAGATCTTTCTCCAGATTCATCCTGAAGTCAAAAACTTCACTCAAATGATGTTAAATTTGATATTTTTCTACTTTGTGGTCAAAAAGAAAAGTTTGACTCCGCCTCTTTTGACTGGTCATATTTATTTGGGTGCAGATATGATGATGTATTTAAGTTGAATACTCAGCCATCATAGAACTGAACTGAATGCATTATTATGATCAGACTGTTATGATATAATATATTGTGATACTGTATGTAAGGTGATATACTTTTTTAAAATCGTAATCAGGGAAAACGGTCAGCAGTACTGGTTTCTGTTGGAGTGGAAGAGTCTAATGGCTGAAGATAGATAACAACACCAGATTCAGAGGCACACCACCAAATGAAGCACAACACCAAATGAACCACCATCTTTACATGTATTCATTAAAAATCCATACTGTGATTATGGGACTTAATACAGTATCACAACACACATTATATTAAATTATATACCAGTGTTTTCTTACAGCTCTAGTTCTAACTAATGGGTTCCATTTAATCCCACAGAGAGATGGAGAGAGAGAAGAGAGAGAGAGGCGTTTATCTTATGTCTCTGCAGAAGTTTACTTGGTATCAGTGAATGCTTCCATTAAACGGTACCATTAGTCATACACACACACACACACACACACACACACACACACACACACACTCTTACTCCGTTCACACGCCTCCCTGTCTCACAATCTTGCTGAGACCTGCAGCCCGAAACCAGCATGCACACAATGTATGCATGTGTGTATGTGTGTGTGTGTGTGTGTGTGTGTGTGTGTGTGTGTATATGAGAGAGAAGGGGGAAAAAAGAGGATCTAAACTCCTTTTGGCAGGTCTTTTTTTTGTTCTGAGTTTTCCGTCTCAGCCTGAACAGACACACCTTTTACATTTTCTGCTGTTCTGCATCCCTGGTGTGTGTGTGTGTGTGTGTGTTTAAAAAGAGGGCGTTTTAGTTTCTGATACTTTTATTGCAGCACAAATTTAAAACAAACTTGTACAAATTTTACAGCTTCAGACTAAACAGGTAGGCAAACACACACACATACACACACTCTCTCTCTCTCACACACACACACACACACACACACAGGCCTAAATCTAGCAGCATTAACACATTCTAGAAACATTAAAGGTGCAATAGGTAACTTTCTCTTATAAGCCCAATGGCTATTAGGCACATTTCTATTGACATTTAACTTGTCAGAACATTATAAAAATCAGTGGCCTGCCTCTGTGCAAAAGAAACCTGCAGTTTAACATCACAGTCTTTGCTTCTTCTCCTCAGCTAACATTTCACAAATGCTACCTTTAAAGGAACAATCCAGCACTTCATCTGCATCTACTGAATGTGTTGTGTTACATAAACTTCAGTAAACAGTGATTATAACAGTCAGGCCTTCAATCAGGCCCTGAATGTGAGAAATCAACTCTACAATAATGCTGTTAGCATAAGAATACTTATTATTTTCACTAACATATAGAACACCTGGATATTCCTAACAATATGGCACTCAGAATAGATTTTAACATACATTTTAAACTTGTACATAACAGTTTAGTGGCATCATTAGTAAACAGTCCCAAAATTAAGCTGCTGCTGTTTTCCATTTCTAACAGCGGACTAGAATCAGCTACAAAACAGGAATAATGTTAATACTAATGAAGATATGGTGATGAAATGTGGATTAGGAATACCTCATTCTGTGTGAAAAAGACAGACGTGTGATTACAGCACAGGTATTTGTGTGTTCATTCCTGAAGACTAACATCTGCGGCTGTTGGAGTGGATGCCGGTGCCCATCCAGCCGTCTCCATCATCCGCTTGCCGCTGCAGTGAGACATTAAAGCTCGGTTATCCTCATCAACACAGCACGGGATGCTGGTTATTTCACTCTGAGAATTGTGCAGAGATCTGTGTATTAATGCACATTATAGGAGAAGGTGTTCATGGTGTGAAATTATTGAAAACAATTCAGTAGACACAAGAATTTCTGAGAGTTTGGAAATAACAGGGTTAATGGTGGATAACCTTTATTGGTGGATGACCTTTCATAACATGGAGTGTCAGGTTGGACACTTGCGGTGGACGTTTTCAGCACATGTTGTAACATCGGCCTTTTTCACACAGACTGAGGTATATTTAATTACTAACACACATTTGTTTGAGTTAAAAAAGGCAAAGGGGACACCCTGTACAATACTCATTCAGTTCAGCTCCTGAAGTCCTAACCAATGAGAGAGCTTGCTTGCTTGTTGCCTATTTAGACAACACTGTGGATTAAGAATTCCTTTCTATTTGAACCGTTTAAAGCTAAAACATGAAGAAATAAACCTGGACAAACAGAGTCCAGTGAAATTATTGCCTATAATAAAGGATGGTTCAGTACAGATGTAGCCGATAGAAATGAGAAAAAATGCTGGAGTGTTCCTTTAATATTCACTAATCATAGTACTTCATTCAGCTGTGCTTACGGCAGGGTCAGTTTTCCTTTAGAATATTTATCCTGAGTCAAACACTTCGTAGGTTCATCCTACAACAAACAGTAAACAATTAAATTAAATGAAAAGAGCTACATATAAGATTTGTTTGAATTTCATATTACGTTTATTGGTGTTATAAACCAGGGGTTTTGTTTTATTATTTTAAATATTACTACTGCTGAATATGTCCTGTTTTATAATGACCTGTGATACTAAATTGCTTAGTAAACAGGGCTTTAATACTCGAGTATTCAGATTTTTAGTGACGGTATTCAGATTTTTGTCTCACCAAATTTGATTTTTTTAGAACCTCTGACTCGATGCAGTCAATACAAAATGTAAATTAAGTTTAATTTGGTTAGATTTTACAATAAGGCTACATCTTAAGACTGTATTAAACATTATGCAATAAATAAACAATGTCTCAATTAATGTTAAAATGCATTATATAAATGTCATTTACTGTACATCTGCAATATAGGCAAGGCTGGTCACTTGATGGCCATCTTTTGAACCCTGCAGGGCAGGTAATAAAGCCATACAAGACCTCCTCTGTTTTTTAATGAGGAAAGATCTATATACACCAAATAAAAACGCAGAAAAGTTTTAGAAACAGATTTGAAATTTCTGGAAAAATCTGATAAAAATGACAAATAAATAATTTGTAGTGTTAGACTCTCATAATGAAGGAAAATACTACACATTCACATAGCTCCACAACAAAGGCTTTTGACAATCTGAAACTCTTTTTGTTAAAAGGCAGGACTTTGTGTGAATCAAATGACCTGCTGAGTGTTATGAGCTTTTATTTATTAGCCAGTAAAACTTAACCTTACTTAATAAAGTCTGGTATTGGCATAAATATATATAAAGATAAAGGTATAAATATAAATTAATGTAATGACTAAAGCAGCTGCAAAACATGGCTGATTTGATTGATTGATTGATTGATTAATTGATTGATTGATTGATTGACTGATTAATTGATTGACTGATTAATTGATTGACTGATTAATTGATAGATAGACAGATAGACAGATAGATAGATAGATAGATAGATAGATAGATAGATAGATAGAACTTGAGTACTTTGCTAGATTGTTCCCAAAACTGTTTAACCATTTAGTAATTATTAATACAGTCTTAAGTACCTTTATATGTCCTTTGACATAATATATAATTAATTCAGGAAAGCTTTTCAGCTCCACTTAAAGACTCTTGACCAGCCATAATCTTGTCTTGTATCCTGACCTGGTCTTTGTCCACTTAAGAATCAGTCTTGACCAGTTAAAGCCTTGGACTTTTCTTGGATTTAACAAAGACATTTTAGACCAGGTTTACATCGTCTTAAGACTCAATCTCAACCAGCAATTGTCTTGTCTTGGATTCAGTAAACATGGTCTTGACTTGGTCTCAAACCACTTCAGACTCTGCCTTTACTTGATTACATAAAACCAGTCATAGTCTTGGACTTGTATTGGATTTGGTAAAGGCAGTCCTGACCTGGCCTTGGTCCACTTAAGACTTTGTACTGACTCCACCATTTTTTACATTTTATTTCTAAGTTTTTGCCAATTTTTATCCTCTTTCCAATGTAGTAGTAGCCAATTAGCCCATCCCTTCTGTTAGGACTCTCCCCATCACTTTTGCAATGCCCCTGACTCTAGGAGGGTGAAGACAAGAACAAGCCTAACCTGCCCTTTCTGATACAGCCACCGCCTCTTTTTCGAACTACCGCTGATACACCATCACTGGGGAGCCTAACATGCTCGGAGGAAATCACAGGATTCCAATCAGTAGACGCCTGAGCCAGCGGACAATGTGAAAATGATAGGAAAAGAGCGCCATCAACCTGCCCAGACAGAGCACAGCCAATTTTTTCTCTCTTGGACCCCGGCTGTTGATGGCAAACAGCATGACTGGGATTCAAACTCACGATCCTCTGGTCATAGTGACAGCGTCTTAGCCTGCTGAGCCACTCAGGGCCATCTTGACCAGCCTAGACTTGGTCTTGTCTTGGATTTGACAAAGAGAAGTTCAAGACTTTGTCTCTATAAACTTTAGCTTATGTTATCAAAAACAGTCGCAGAATTTGGAAGAATCTTACATGTAGCTCTTTTGAAGCAACAATCATGAATTAACACAATCTGTTACATTCAAACGCATTATTATGACGACACTGCACAACCCAATTTATTACTTTAGCGTATTTAATATTAACTATTGCAAATATACACTATATACCCAAAAGCATCCAAACACTCCTTCTAATTAGTAAATTCAGCTTTGTTAATGTCACCCATCACTGACACATCTTTATATAATATCCATGAAAAATTGCTGACCATTAGAAATGGAAGTCACACCTGAGCCTCCAGTGCCTAGACGGATATAAAAGCCAGCTGGAGGGATTGATCTGTATTCAACCTTTAGGACATGTTGGAGTACCAAGAACATTTAATCCAACATCAGTACCTGACCTCATTCATGCTCTAGTGTCTGAATACAATCAAATCCCCACAGCAATATTCAGAATCTAGTGTAAAGTATTCCCAGAAGAGTAGAGTCTGATACTGCAGCAAACATCCTATTAATATCCTTGGAGGAGAACATTGATTTAGGAGTTGTCTACAAACTTTTGGGAACATAGTGTAAGTCTAAAAAACCATGCACTAAAAAACATGACTGAGAATCAAGATAATCAACATACTTTCAAAATACATGAACATTTACCAGCTTAAAAAAGTAGAATAATCTAATATCATCACGTTTCATAGTGATTAAGATAAGAATAAAATACATCAATATGTAAACATTGATAACAAGAACTATACTCTGCTTTTACCAGAATCAGAAATATTTCACCTTTAAGATATGGAAGATAATGTGCACAATCTTCTCCTCAGCTTGTGGAGTCACTCTGAAGAGATGTGACTGATCTAAGACCAGTTTCCCAAACTACTTTCCCCTTAGGGTAAGTCTTAAGCAAGACTTTGTCCACCCCATGTTTTATTGATGTTCTAAGTGGAAGTAAGTGATCTTGTGATGGTGGTGGTGGTGGTGATGATGATGATGGTGATGATGATAACAAATGAGAAAAAAGAGGAGAGGATGATGTTGATCGTCATGATGATGGTGATGATGATGAATAAGAAGAACAATGAGGAGAAGATGATGATGATGATGATGATGATAACAAATGAGAAAAAAGAGGAGAGGATGATGTTGATCGTGATGATGATGGTGATGATGATGAATAAGAAGAACAATGAGGAGAGGATGATGATTATGATGATGATGATGAAGAAGGAGGAGACATTGATGTTGATAATGGTGATTATGATGATGATGAATGAGAAGAATGAGGAGAAGAACAACACTGATAATGATGATGAAGGAAAAAAAAGGAGGAGGAGAGGATGGTGATGATGTACGAGACAAAGAAGGAGGGGAGGATGATGGTCACTATGGTGATGATGATTATGCTGATGGTCATTATGGTGGTGGTGATGATGATATTGAATGAGAAGAAGGAGGAGAGGATGATGTTGATGGTGATGATAATGAATGAGAAGAAGGAGGAAATCATGATGGTCATTATGGAGATGATGATGAATGAGAAGAAGGAGATGTCATTATGGAGATGATGATGATGGTGATGACGAATGAGAAGAAGGAGATTATGGAGAAGGAGGATGTTATTATGGTGATGATGTTAAGATGATGAATGAGAAGAAGAAAGGGATGATGATGGTTATGATGGTGGTGATGATGGTGACGAATGAGAAGAAGGAGGAGATGATGATGATGGTCATTACAATGATGATGATGATGATGATGAAGAAGAAGATGATAATGAATGAGAAGAAGAATGAAGAGATGATGGTCATTACAGTGGTGATGATGATGATGACGATGATGGTGATGATGAATGAGAAGAAGTAGAAGATGATGATGATGGTCATTACAGTGATGATGATGGTGATGATGAATGAGAAGAAGTAGAAGATGATGATGATGGTTATTACAGTGATGATGATGATGATGGTGATGATGAATGAGAAGAAGTAGAAGATGATGATGATGGTTATTACAGTGATGATGATGATGGTGATGATGAATGAGAAGAAGTAGAAGATGATGATAATGGTCGTTACAGTGATGATGGTGATGATGAATGACAAGAAGTAGAAGATGATGATGATGGTTATTACAGTGATGATGATGATGATGACAATGACGGTGATGATGAATAAGAAGAAGTAGAAGATGATGATGGTCATTACAGTGATGATGATGATGACGATGATGGTGATAATGAATGAGAAGAAGTAGAAGATGATGGTCATTACAGTGATGATGATGATGGTGATGGATCAGTTTTTTAATGTGTTTTCAGCAAATTCAGTCTGAATTCAGCACATAAATAGAAATGTACTCATCATCACGTAGAAAATAAACAAAACATGTTAGTTAAGCAGTGGTGCACTAACCTGTGCATATGAATATACAATATACTGCTGAATTTACTCACTAGACAATGAATATCCACTTCATTAGAAACATAGCAGTACATTTCCACTGATTTTAGGCACAGTCCATAAGGTCGCAAGTCGGAATTGACTTGACGGCACTTAAAAATAATTACAGTAAACATTAAAATAAAAATGTAATGAACAGTACATAATGGCATCATTGGCTGCAAAAAGACACGTGGTTGTACGGTTTGCTTAATAAAATACATGTTTAACATCTTTCCCTGATAAAGATATCTGAACCTAATTATAAAGGAAATTTCCATTAAATGTGCTTTAATTAATCTTTTAAATGTATTTATTTAAATGTATCATTTTTCCTGTCTAAATGGTTCAAAACACAGCTGTATAAAAATGAAGAGAGCAATACACATGATTTGTTTCTCTGATCTTATGATTTATAGGGCTTCGGGTAAAATAAAAAATGTTTGTTTTATTCTATAAACTACAAACAAAATTTATCCCAAATTTGAAATGTGAAAATATTCTTATCCAGATCATTTATTTACAAAAAATGATCAACTGAAAACTTTTAAGAAGTTACAGTATTTTTAGACCCTGCAAAAAAAGATCTAATCTTCAATTAGAATTCCTTGTTCCACCTTAAATGGTGTAGTTGCTATAGGGTGCCTGAAGCAGCCTGAATGTTACTGCTGCTGTATTTAAGGTGGAATGGAGAATTCAAATGTTGAATTCTTAAACAAGTTCATATTCACTTTTAAACAACACAATCCTAATGTTTTAACATAAAAAGAGTTCAAAATCATTATTTGATGGTGTAATTTTGTCCATGTTCACCAGTGCTGTGTGAGTTTATTCCAAAAAGCAGCTCAATTTTGTTTGATGGCTTGTAGACCATCCAGCTTCCTCTTGTTCACATTCCAGAGGTTCAGAGTTAGAGATTAGACTGTACATTTGGAGTGGGCTCTTCATTGTTTATACAGCTGTACATTCAGAGGTCTATATTTATAAAAAGGTATCTTTTTCTGCACAAAATCTCTTCAAAGAAAGTGGACGGTATAAATACTAATCTGGAATAAGCTCTACACTATTTGCTGTAGGATGGAGGTATGAGGTAATGAAGCTCTGCTCTGAAATCAAGTGCACTGGCACCCCCTACTGATCAAACAACAACACTGAAGATTTCAATCTACAGTACAATGACCTCCGCCTGCTGGTAATTATGAATCACTGCAGGTGGGTTTCTGGAGCTAACAGATGATCTGACATTTTACTGTGACAACCTTCAAACCTGGTATAAACATGATCACTATGGGAGGCTGTTTAGGCTGGTAAAGTCCAGTTTACGCTGCTTAAACCTGGTTCTGCTCTGGTGTGTCTGGTCTGGACTCTTTGTAGTGGGTCCGTATCGGAGGTTCTGCTGGGACGTGAGCCAGGGGGTCCGGCCGAATCAGGAACCTGTTCGGATACAGCATAGAACTTCAATTGTCTGAAGATAACTAAACTGAAGTTTTATTATTCAAGACACATTACGAGATCAAGTTCAACAGCTGGATATGAAGACCAGCAACAAGATGTATGGATACAGTGATGACATTAAGAAGCCTTAAGATTCAAACAGAAATTAGAACACCATCCATAAGGTCACCAGGAATTTCAGCATTGGGTGTAATTCCATTTAAATAACTGCGTTAAGTGAATGTAAACCAAAACAATAATAACTCTACTTCTGCCATAAAAACTCGGAAGATGATATTAGCAAAGATGTTAATTATTAGGGTATTTAGAGTAGGTCCTGGCTTTAGCCCAAGACTGCAGTATTTGGTCTAGAGCAGGGACTGCCGGACAGATTGGTGGCAGAGGCGGAGTCACCCCACCTGGGCAACATGACCGGGGTTAACCTGGAGGTGGTGGGGAAGAAGGAGGATGACAGCAATGCGTCAGCGCCTGCGGAGGCAAATTGCTTCCCTTTACAGTTGAGTAGTAGCTCGTGATTGGCCAGGAAGCAGAATTAATAAGTGACGCAGTACTGGCTAAGGTAAACACTGCCGAATTGAGTGCCGAAGCATTACATTTTTTGCAGAACTTACACTTCTGCTTTCATTTCTTAGGTTTAAGCATGTGGGTTTATCTGTGTGTGTGTGTGTGTGTGTGTAATACATACACAATGTCGTTGAGTTGGAGGTGTGTGTCCGGTGCAGGGTTAACAAGCACATAGGAAAGAGAGTTCTGTTGGTCATTCAGCTCACCTACAACACCAACAAGACTTCAGTTAAAGTGATATACTTGATGTTTTAACCATAAAACTTTGATTTTTTTAAGCTAAAACCACTAAATTAGTACATAACTGAACTATTTAACAGCTCCAGAAATCTGGTTTAAGCTCAACTTATTAGTTCTGAAAAAAATGGAAACCAGACCTAAACCATACTTAAAATCAATAAAATGCATGTAGACCATCTGAGCTGCTTTAAGTCACCCAAAAGTGAAATACTGGTGCAGCTCATCTTCGTATGCTAAAAGGAAGTTAAAATGTTAACATTGTGAGGTTTGTGAATATGAACATGTAAAATTTGAACAATATATTCTTAAACATTTCACCTTAAATGCTGCAGCAGTTACATTCAAGTTCCTCAGGCTTTCTGTAGTAACAGCTGCACCTTTTAAGGTGGAATGCAGAATTCCAATAAGAAGATAACTTCAGCTTCCTTATTTTTGTCTGAAAACACCACATCTTTTGTTACGCTGATCAGTTGATCATTCTCTGTAAATAAATACTCCTAATGTCAAGATTTTTATTTCAAAATTTGGGAGAAATGTTTTCAGAAGTTTTTAGGACAAAACAAAAAAAAAAACATTTTACTGAAACAGAGCTACAGTATATATAGTAAATGATTTGGAGTGGTGTCTTAATTTTCCAGAACTGTATTTCACTCAGAAAGTCAATAAAACATGTAGTTCAAGCAGGGGTGCACCTTTTACTTTTGCACAAGATATGCATAACACTTTCATTTTAAGTAACATTTCCATATATTATTTATGTACATTGAAAGAATAGTTTAAATGGTAGAAATGATACAACATGACAAGGTCATTTGAGCACATTACCTTGCAGATAACCTAAATTGACTCTGTTCATCACATCACTGGCTGTTAAATTTGTGGCATCTTCTATGAAGAGATTGATTACAGAGAGTGATTATGGAGAGAAAGAGATAAAAACATTATTAGAGAAAAACATATTTGTCAATTTGGACTTTTTTTAATCTCCAAATAATTCATTTAAATAATGAAATTACACATATATAATTTAAACAATGAAACAGCATTTGATGGGTGGTGCTTTCCAAAGAAATCAATGTATCATAATATTATGTATGATTTACATTAATTATACAATTATTACTGCCTTGTTAGTTTAATATTTCTTATCCTGCCAAGATGTAAAAATATACACTGCAGATTTATACTGGATTACAATAACTCCACAATTATTAGTGTCAGACTATCATTCTATACCTACTACTTAAAAACTACACACGCAGACTCATACCGGATTAAAGTCATAATTCCTATTGTAAGACTAAAAACTACACCCTGCAGATTCATACTGGATTTAAATTTCTCCATAATTATTACTATGAGACTGTAAAAACTACAGTCACTCCACATATATATTGCAATGCAGATTCACACTGGATTAAAATCATTCCTAACTTTTAACTATCAGACTGATAACACTACACACTCCAGATTCATACTGGATTGACATAACTCCATAACAACTTCTGTAAAAACTACACACTACGTATTCATACTGGATTCAAATCATGCCACAATTATTACTGTCAGAAAAATCACACAGTACAGATTCATACTGGATTAAAATGACTTCACAATTATTACTGTCAGAACATAAACACTTAACATACTGCAGATTCATACTGGATTAAAATAGCTCCATTATTAGACTGTGAAGATAACTCTCTATACAGATTCAGACCAGACTAATATCACTCTACTACTGTATAAACTACACTGCAGATTCATACTGGATTAAAATCATACCACAATTATTAGTCAGACTGTAGAAATCACACATAGTACAGATTCACAGTGATTTTGTCTGTAAGTACTGTAATTATCCAATTAACAAATAAAATATTTTTTCTAAGCTCAAACAGGGCTTGAAACATAATTAATATATTAATATGGTCCTATACTGTGAGCTTTAACTGTGATTTATGTGTGTGAAGCAAAAGCAATCATAGTTTACTGAATCCAGTGTGCAAGCCCAGGTGCTGCATGCGGTTTCTGACGAGTTCTGTAAGCTCCTCCCTCTCTGAACGGCGGGAGGAGCTGTGTTTCAGCTGACAGGAGAAGAAGGCAGAGTCACTCCTCTTCACGGCTCGCCTACTCAGACGCCTGGTCCAGTGCATGCTCTTCCTCCTCAGGAGTGGATGCTCTGATTGGTCACTGCTGGAGGAGCTCCGGGTCAGGACTTTAGACTCTTCCCCTTTCTCCCTGGTGTCAGTCCACCCCTCTGAGCTGACCGAGTACTGAGACTGGCATATGTGGTCATCATAATAAAACACACAAAAATGACAATATTTCGGCAAGAGCTAGACAATAACAGGAGCATCATTGTTATTTACAGGAGAATTCAACAGCCCCAAGACAGATAAATCAATTCTATAGTTCTGTTACATATTTCTACATACAAATTGTTATGTCGAGGTTTAAACACCAAGCGAAATGTAGTAACGTTATAAGTGGAATGTGCTTTTGGTCACCTTATCATATCACTATCTGTGAATGTTGACCAATTATCTCCTCAGATTCAGCTTGAGGAAATGTTTTCCAGTGCTTTCATCACAGAATTAATACGGATTTTATTTTAGCCTCTCAGTGGTTATAAAGCATCAATTAGAAGGAAACAAAGACTCACAGTGAAAGCTATTCAGACTACATTCACTACAGATTCATGCCAGATTCAAAACACTCTGCAGCTATTAATGTCAGACTGTAAACATTACACATACCTGAGATTTATACTTATATACTTATATAAAAATCGCTCTGAGGTTAATACTGTCAAAATGTAAACATGACACATACTCAAATGTAAAACTGTCATAATTGGAGTCTCGCTAAAAATATATTCATATATTCATATTTAGAGTCCATACACATTA
>BRDA01028502.1:0-16198 GCA_036984385.1 Crenuchus spilurus | reverse complement strand
ATTACAGTACTCTGTATATTATGATATATTAGTGTGTATCTACAGTAGAGTACAGTACTCTGTATATTATGATATATTAGTGTGTATCTACAGTAGTGTACAGTACTCTGTATATTATTATATATTACAGTGTGTATCTACAGTAGAGTACAGTACTCTGTATATAATGATATATTATTGTGTATCTACAGTAGAGTACAGTAGTCTGTATATTATGATATATTACAGTGTATCTACAGTAGATTACAGTACTCTGTATATAATGATATATTATTGTGTATCTACAGTAGACTACAGTAGTCTGTATATTATGATATATTACAGTGTATCTACAGTAGAGTACAGTAGTCTGTATATTATGATATATTACAGTTGTAGAGTCTTATTTTAGTGGCTAAGAAAGTTTTTCACATGGAGCTTTTTAACTCATCACAGCTGTATCAATCTGACACTGTGTTGTGTATAGAAAGTGTGAGGTATTGTTAGGTTCTCATCTCACATGGTCCAAAATTGGCATCTCATATACTCATATAGTGCTTGCGAACCTGCTCTCCCTGAACAACTTTGATATCCCAGCTATATTTGAAAACATTACAGCTTTAGGAGGACCACATAATATTGTGCTTTTACATCTGAAGCAGTAATATCATGTGGCAGTGAAAAGGTTGCATTTTCAGTAAGAACATGTCAGAGCCCTGCTGACAGTGAAAACAACTCCAGTCAGCATCCAGTGTGAAACTGACAGACAAGAACAGACTGTGAGTTATATTTTCTAAGCTTGTGATTACAGACATCTGTACATAACCACAATCTCTATCTCTTCAGCTTTCAGTGTTGCTTCCTCTCAGTATGACTGAGGTTTATGAAACACGGTTGACTCTGTTGGCCTCATAGAGAGCTGCCTCGTGAGGGCAAGCTGTCAGTTAGAGTGTGGCTGACGGTGGTGTTTATGAAGAGAACATGTTGTCTTCTCTTCTTGGCTGCAGAAAAGGGATTTAAAGAACTGCTGCAGTTGAAACTCATTACAATACTCCAATTCAGTAAAAAAAAAAAAAGACCCTAAAGCAAATGGTATAGCGCGTTTATGGAGAACTGGAGAAAACACTGATTAACATTTATAATGAGATGACTAGGTAATGACTGGTTAATACAAAGCAGAGACAACATGCCAGGTATAAGGTAATACTTAGCAGTGATGTGCACTTCTCCAAGACAACAGTAATATCAAATCAAGTCTTAAATGAGCATCATAGCTTCATTTATGTATCACTTATGATGTATTTTATATTATGACGTAAGTGATTATAATGTTAAAAGTGTAATACCAGATTTTATGTAAATGCAATATGTTTATATACTTTTTTATATACTTTTTAAATATATTTTCTTTATTTCTGCATACATTTAACCTACAACTTCATCAGATTTCAGCATGTCATAAAAGGAGATAATGCAGACTAATTCAAACAAAGCACATAAAAATATAAGACTTGGTCATTTAATTATATTATTTCATGCCAATTTTTGCTCTCTTGGGCCCCGGCTGTTGATGGCAAACAGCATGACCAGGATTCGAACTCGCGATCCTCTGGTTATAGTGTCAGCGTCTTATTTTGCTGAACCACTCGGGCCTGATTAGCAGGTCATTTGAAGGTTAACTTTGATTTAACACTGCATTTCCCAGGTTTGCAGAAAAAAAACCCTTATTTCCCATTTGAGAGGTAATGTGATGTTAATGAGAGTCTGGAGGGCTAGTGTGTAGGGTCTAGGGAGCATGTCAAAGGGCGAGTTTTGTTTTGGTATTCGGCCTCGGCCGCACGGCTCGATTCGGCCTCGGCTGATCACTCGGCTCAGATCGTGTGTGTGTGTTTGTGTGAATATGCACATGCAAGCTTGTAGCATGATTCATGCTCTATTATTTTATATAAATATTTTTTTCCTTTGAGGAAAGAGGACTTACTCTCCCTAAAACTGAGGGACACTCTGTCAGACTGAATGTGCGACTATGCGCTGATTTGCATGACAAGCGCAGCAGAGCAGCAGACAAAGGGTGTTAATGGCTCCAGCATTACAGCGCGGGGGACAGAGACGACAAAAATTTTAGTCAGGTTGGGAATTCTAGTGTTTAATCTATGGAATGACCATCAGGTGTGAGTCGGTGCCCTGTTTTATTTAAAGAACAGGAATCTAGCAATCTTCGATCTTTACAACAAATGTTTGTAGAAGTATATTTCTGAGGAGCTCAGAAGAGTTGTTGAGGCTCATCAGGCTGGAAAAAAGTTACAAAACTATCTCTAAAGAGTTTGGACTCCACCAATCCACAGTCAGACAGATTGTGTACAAATGGAGGAAATTCAAGACTATTGTTACCCTCCCCAGGAGTGATCGACCAACAAAGATCACATCAAGAGCAATGTATAGTCCACAAGGTTGCAATGGAACCCAAGGTAACATCATAAGCCCACCATCAGGTCAACACTGAACAACAATTATGTACCTAGCAGGGTTACAAGGAGAAAGTTCTATTTTATAATGTAATTTAACACAGTTCAGACAGCAGGGAATCAGTTCGGTCCCTGCAGTAATGAGACTCGCTGTAGGTCATTTTGATGATTGTATATTGTTGTCTATAAAAAGTGAAGTCTTTAAAGCATTGTGTCTAATGTCTCTGAGCAGTGGTGGGAGGATCTGTAGTAGTATATACGAACTGTACAGTATCTTTCTGAGCAACAACATCTGTATTTACGGCAGGCCAAATGGTAAGCCTGGATGTGTGTGTGCTGTGACTGTTTTGCTATGTTCTGCACAGTAATTAATGCTGAGTATGAGAGGGATTGTTGGGGATTTTAAGGAATGGGCATCTCAGCTTAGCTCCGCTCCACAGCAAGGCCTAATTTGACCGCCGTGAGCTGCTCTCTGTCTTGGAATTGTTTCAGCTAGACCTTCTCAACTGTACACTTTCTGCGTCTTGTTAGCGTAGCCCTCATATACTTTTCCAGATTTTAAATCCTGATGAACAGAGCACCAAATCCAACTGTTTGTGTCCTAACCACTGCCTTGTTTTTGTGAACACTTCACTGAATCTTGATGTGCTTGAGGACTGAATAAACGATGCGTATGTAACCCAGGATAGCGATGAAAAATCAAAGCAGAGACAGGGACGTGCCAAAGCGAGTGAGAGTTTGAATGAGGAGAGGTTATAAGGGTCTAATTGAGATGCATCATTTACACAATGTGTTCTGTGCCTTTGATTTTTATCAGGAAAGACAAAAAACAAATAAACACAGATATATTTACTCAACCTGAGACCGGGCGTCCTCTGATGCTCGACACACAGCAGTGTAAGTACACACACACACACACACACACACACACACACCTCTCTGACCACTCTGCGTCTGATTAGCATTTTAAACAAGCCTCTGTTGTGTGAAATAAGCTAAATACCCGAAACTCCAGCTCTGGTCTATCACACAGATGTGGTTTCTCTTGTTATTCTTTTCTAGGCTTCATTTTGACACGTTAGTTTCAGTTTAACACTCCCAGGCAGGATGTGTCAGATTTACAGCTTTCTCTTGGCTGCGGTGCTGCTGAGGTAAGTCAGGCCTTGCCTCGAGCCGACTGATATCTGCCTCTGTATGACATCATGGCATAAGTGTGCTGAGGAGCTGGCTCACTTTCTCTCACAATGTTATCACTCGTGTAACTCTCCTCATAAACACGCTCAATATTCACCCATTCAAAAGAAAAAAAAAGTGTGGTTTAAAACAACCTGATTTCCCGCAATGGGTTGGTCTATAACAGAACACATGTAGGGTCAAACATAATTTTTTAATTATTTTGTAGATTTACAGCCTGAGATTTGTTCTGTTTGTTTGCTGATTTTTTTTACAGTTTGTAAGTTTTTTTCTTAATTAATATTGAATTATAATAAACTATTTATTAAGTCTTTATTTTGGTTGCAAAGCAGAGCAAATATATTATTATCTAATTTCTAATTCTTTTTTGTGCTGGATTTTCAGTGTATATCTCATTCTGCCATTTTCATTTGGTTTCCACGTAGCAGTGTATTTTTTGCAGATTGTTTCCCAAAGGAATGAATGGGGTGTAGATGTTTTGTAAATTTTCAAATGCATCAGTGAAACAATTGGTTGGGACAACCAACTGAGCACTGAGATATCATAGCATGCACTCAACAACACATGAGCTACCACCTGAAACACCTGAGGAAACAGCCTAGCAACTACTTTTCAACCACCATAGCAATGACATGGCAACATTATAGGAACCACTTAGCAATTAGAATTAGTTTATCACCACATAGCAACAGTGAATTGACCACTTACAGTAGCAATCACATTACAAACATTTTACAACCATGTAGCAACCACTTAGCAACAGCCTAGCAACCATTTAGGAAACAATTAGTTTAACTACATAGCAACACCATTTACCTACTAAGCCAGCATCTAAAATACTGCAGAATCCCCTGTAATTGTTATAATTTCGTGTCAGATGCTGTTAATTTCTGTTAAGATGGAGTCATTGGCTAGGTTGATATTGGCACACAATTGCTATCCTGGCATCTGGGCTACACAAAAACTACCAGAAGAGTTATTGAGAAAATCACTCAGCAGCATCATCCCACAGTGTTTGGGTATGAAAAACAATGAAGTAGATAAAACACTCCATGCCCTCAATACAACCCCCTCCTTCTCTACCCCCAGTGACATATCAGTGAAGACATCCATGACTGCCTTACAGTGTCCTTACAGTCAGAACAAGGTCAAAGACGTTTTTATACATGTTGACCCTCCCTCTCTGTGTTAAAATAGTCACGCAATCTGGAGCTGCTTTTCATTCAAACACACTCTGACAGATGCTCATTGGAAATGCCTTCATGTCTGAGGGAAACAGGAATGCAATCATGAGAGCTGAGCAGAGAAGAGATGCATTAAAAGAATGCCCTTAGCTCTTTTCTTAAACAAAAGCTTATAGTGCATCTGAAAAAATAACATATTGTGAAAAGGTTCATAATTTAATTTTAAAAAATAATGGTTTTGTTTTAATGTTGACTACATAGCTCATGAGTTGTCTGACCAATCAGTCACAGTAATATGATGGTCAGTAATAGTTTTGACACTGTGGACAGCTGCAGGAAAATCAGCATCTCTATAAAGCTTGTCAGCAGATGGAAGTATAAAGTGGACCATCACCAGCAGCTCAAACCATCACAGACTGCAGAAACTGCACACTGGACTTCAGACACTTGGATTGTGTGTCTCTCCACTCTTCCTCCAGACTCTAGGAGCTGATTTACAAATGAAACACAAAACTGACTTTCATCTGAAAAGAGGACTTTGGAGCTCTGAGTAACAGTCCAGTTCTTTTTCTCTTTAGTGCAGGTAACACACTTCTGATGTTGTCTCTGCTTCAGGAGTGTTGATATTAGTGATGTGACAGTTGTAGCTCTGAGAGATATAGTCATTTACTCAAACTCACCATCACATATTCTAATCATTTAAGATCAACATGAAAACAAAAAAGGCTGAAATATGTCACTTTACATGTAATGGATATAAAATATATGTCAGTTTATCTTCTTGAATTAAATATTGAACAGAAATGAACTTTTTCACTATATTATATTTTGTATATGTGACTTTAAGTTATTTGTTAGATTTAGATTTTTATTTGTCTTTGGCAATAATTTTTTTAATCACTTGCAATCCTTTACAGAGCATTATTATCTATAAAAGAGACAAAGTTCTCTCAGTGCTGGTTCCTGAGATCAGGAACATGTCTAATGCCAGGTGTGGGATAGAGGAGTATAACGCCTGCCAGCATTGAGCTGTAGAGCAGTGGAATTGTATTCTCTGCTCTATCCAACACTTTTGGGATGAGTTGGTGGATTTGGGGTTCAGGTGGTGGTGGTGATCATTCAAAATCTTGAATGTTCTTCTGGCTGAATGTAGTCAAATCCTCACAGCAATGCTCCAAAATTCGGTAGAAAGACTTCTCTGAAACAGCAGAGACAGATACTCCAACAAAAGCAGGATAAACTCTTTTTAATGCCCTTGATTTCAGAAGAAGCACTGAACTAGCAGATGTCTCAATACTTTTGTCAGAGAGTGTATACGGTCAAATAATTTTTTTTCTCAAATCTTGTAAATATATCTAATATTTGTATTTGAAACCCCTGTAGCCCATGCCTGGTGCCAGTCATAGTGCCAACAGGTTCTATTGGAAGTACTTCTCTACAGGGACTAGACAAGTTGTGTGGGCATTTGTACATCTTAAAGTGTCTGAATGCATTCATTAGAAGGGTGTCCACAAACATGTAGGCTAGTAGTGTATAAACAACAGAGGCATATTCTGGAAATATATTTCATGACACGTCCACTTACTTTCAGTTCAAACTCTCAAGATGCTGATAGACTGAAAGTGCCCATGCTGAAACCTGGCCTTGTCTGACCTTATGAGCATCAGCAGTGCAGCTCTGTCTCTGTCACATCCTCTCAGCGAAATCATTGGTCAAACACAGCCATTGTCCTCCCAGCATGCCAAGTCATCTTTGTCTTTGTCCTCCTCTGGTGTTTGTTGTACCTTTTCAAGCAGGCTAATCGTTAAGCCTGTTGTTTTGTGTTCCCTCACTAGAATACCTTCCTGCAGGCCAAGACAGAGGAGGACATCTTTACTCATTTGGGTTTGGACTATATTGAGCCTTGGCAGAGGAATGCCTAGACCTGGTCTTATTCATCATCTGCAGACCTGCTTCTCTTCTAGTTCCCTGCTGTTCTGATATCACACAGCTGGAATCATTCAGTGCCATCATTCAGTGATTCATTGATTCAGCCAAGAGCTAAAACACTGAAACAGGGCTTTACAAATGCATTAAGGCTTATAATGACATGCTTTATTTTTCATGTGCTATAAATGCATACCATGATATACAGTACTGGGTAAATGTTTTAGGCATGATTACATTCAAAAACACAATATTATTCAAAAACAATATTATCCTCCTCAGTCCCGAGACTGGACACTTTAAAAACAAATGATATTTTGTAATGAAATATGTTCATTGCAGCCATTTAAATGGCATAATACAAAAAAAAGTGCATGGAGACTGTAAGATATTGAGTGTCCAGTATACTGGACGTTTGGAATTAAAGGCATGAAATCTGAAAGATTTGGAAAAATTTTGTGAGTACCAATACAAGATACAAATTAAATGTATTTTCTGAGTTAACTGTTGGTGGAAATATGTAATACATTTTTTACGATAAAATTACATACTGATATGAACAAATATAAACATTTTGCAGTACATTTCTACTATTTTATTATTATCTAATAATAATAATAACAAAATAATAATTACTTTGTATTATTTTTTTTATCTATTATCTAATAATTCAAGCACATCTTGTACTGTCAACCCTAAACAGACATGAGAAGGTGAGCATAGCATTGAAAAATGTAAAAAATATAGAGGAATACCAATGGTTTTAAGACGTGTGTATTCGTGATACATAGCATGCTTAATGCAGCATTCAGTAGTCTAACTCCAAATGTCCAGATGGCTGCAAATAACATCCCATTGTTAATATCATTATTTTTTGTATCCTTAAACTTCTAGAATGACATACATACCAAGACATTTCAGTTATCTATTTCAGATAATTAAGTAAAACTTATGTTATGCTCAGTCACGCAGGCGAGGAGTGTCTTTCTCTGCAGCTGCCATTTCAGGGAGTTTTTTCAGCAACCTATCAAAACAACCTAAACATCCTTGTCCAACCAATAGAAAGCCAGAGTTGGGAATGAACACATAAAAGTGGGTGGGACAATGTAAAGCTGGTTGTTAAGTTAAAAAACCCAGAAAAATAATGTCCAGCATACTGGACGTTTGGAACGAGGAGGTTATAATAAAAACAATTGACTAAATTTTATACAAATACAGTTATATGAAAAAGTTTGGGCAGCCCTGTTCATTTTCATAATTTTCCTTTATAAATCATTGGTTGTTCGAATCAGCAATTTCAGTTAAATATATCATACAGCAGACAAACACAGTGATATTTGAGAAGTGAAATAAAGTTTATAGGATTTACAGAAAGTGTGCAATAATTATTTAAACAAAATTAGGCAGGTGCATAAATTTGGGCACCCTTGTCGTTTTATTGATTTGATTACCTTTAGCACTAATTATTGGAACATAAAATTTGTTTTGTAAGCTCAATTACCCTTGACTTACATACACAGGTGAATCCAGTTATGAGGAAGGCTTAAGGTGGCGAAAATAGTTTTTCTCCTTTTTGCATCTTCTCTGAAGAGTGGCAACATGGGAGCCTCAAAAACATCTCTCAAATGACCTGAAAACAAAGATTGGTTTTAGGGGAAGGATACAAAAAGCTATCTCAGAGATTTCAGCTGTCAGTTTCCACTGTGAGGAACATAGTGAGGAAATGGAAGACCACAGGCATAGTTCTAGTTAAGGCCCGAAGTGGCAGGCCAAGAAAAATCTCAGATAGGCAGAGGCAAAAATGGTGAGAACAGTCATAGTCAACCCACAGACCAGCTCCAAAGACCTACAACATCATCTTGCTGCAGATGGTGTCACTGTGCATCGTTCAACTATTCAGCACACTTTGCACAAAGAGAGTCTGCACACACGCCAGAGTCACTTGAGGTATGCTAAAGCACATTTGGACAAGCCAGCTTCATTTTGGAATAAGGTGCTGTGGACTGATGAAACTAAAATTGAGTTATTTGGACATAATAAGGGGTGGTATGCATGGTAGAAAAATAACACAGCATTCCAAGAAAATCACTTGCTACCCACAGTCAAATTTGGTTGCAGTTCCATCATGCTGTGGGGCTGCATGGCCAGTGCAGGTACTGGGAATCTTGTTAAAGTTGAGGGTTACATGGATTCCAGTCAATATCAGCGAATTCTTGAGAACAATGTTCAAGAATCAGTGACAAAGTTGAAGATGCTCTGGGGCGGGATACTTCAACAAAACAACGACCCTAAACACGGCTCAAAATCTACTAAGGCATTCATGCAGAGGAACAAGTACAATGTTCTGGAATGGCCATCTCAGTCCCAGACCTGAATATTATTGAAAATCTGTAGTGTGATTTAAAGCGGGCTGTCCATGCTCAGGAAACATCAAACCTTCAACCAAAATCCAGACTCTCATGGGAAGCTATAGGAAGCGTTTAGAGGCTGTTATTTCTGCAAAATGAGGATCTACTGAATATTGATGTCATTTTTAATTTTTTTTGTTGGGGTGCCCAAATTTATGCACCTGCCTAATTTTGTTTAAATAATTATTGCACACTTTCTGTAAAGCCTATAAACTTAATTTCACTTCTCAAATATCACTGTGTTCTACATGATATATTTAACTGAAATTGCTGATCTAAACAACCAACGAATTATAAAGGAAAATCATGAAAATTATCAGGGGTTCTCAAACCTTTTCATACCATTGTATTAGAATAAATGCAAATAACAGTCATTTTATGTATGAATGTATTGGTGTAACCCTTTCCAAATGTATCCTCAAAACATTCCATTATTATTTGTAATTCATTACCTGGTTTGGTTAATCAGTGCTTGATTATGTTAAATCATGATTCCTGTTGATCAGTTTAACAAATCCATGTGATGGCTGAGAGAATTTAGAAGAATATCTGGGAACATGCTCTTTTATTAATTCATATATTGATACCATAACCATTTTTTGCCACAATTTTTTTTTTAATCAAAAATCAATATTAAATATTATTTTGTAACTGAATCAGTTAAATTAATCTAATATATTTTGGATACAAATTAATATACTGTTAATTTTACATGTTTTATATATAAGTTTTTAGTTTTTAAGTATTGTCTGTGTGGTAACTTATTTATATAAGGGTATTTATATAAGGAATTAGTTTAGCTATGAAACTGTATAGCACCTCAAAGAAAAATGTAATTCCAAAAGGCTTTATTTTTAGATCGGTGTATATGTGGCAATTGTTGAAAATATGGGATCACCTGCAATAATTTGTGGCCTTATTATAATAGATTGTTGGGGAAAAAACCATAAAGGGCTCAAAACAAACATTTTAACAATGGGAAAAATTCTTATTAAATTTACTGCTTTTGTTTATTTAGATTTATTCTAAAGATATGTGGTGTTTGTACAAACACAAACAAGGTATCAGTCAAATATATTATTTTACATGGTAAATTTAGGTGCCTAAGAATTCAGTACTGTACATATACTAGTGCATCTCCCAAAAATGTATATAATTTAAAAAAAATCCATTTGCGTCCATAACTTAATTTAAAAAGCTATCATATATTTTATGCTTATTACTCATAAAGTAACATATTTCAAGTCTTTTTTTGTTTTGTTTTAATGTCGAATAATAATTTCATGAAACTCCAAATGAAATTTTCAAATAATTTGAGATTGAGATCAGTATTTCAGATTTTTATGAGGTATGTTACAATGAATAAATGTAACAATTAAATTAAATTAAATATTTTTAAAAAATGACTTGATATATGCCACTTCACATTTAAAGAGTTTAAAATATGTGACAGGTTATATTTTTAAGTAAAGTATGAACAAAAATAAGATTTTCATGATATCATTTTTGATATGGCACTTTATATGCTATGTGGTATATTTTCCCTCATTGTATGGAGTGATTGAGACTCTTTCATAGATTAAGGGTGTGTGTGTGAGAGAGAGATGAAGTTGAGTAGGGGGTAGAGAATTGCTTTAATTACCAGTATACATGAGCTCATGCTGATAATTTACAATCTTATATGGCTATAATAAGCACAGGTGGAGCTGAATAGCAGTATAACTCATACTGGGTTCCATATTCAATAAACTGAATACTAGCACCTGAGGACCTCATCACTGTAGAAAAGCCCCAGAATACTGAAATAATAGTACAGACTCAGCCATATATTCTATAAGTCATCATAACGACACCAAGCAATATGAAATACCTAACATAAGTACTTACAATAACACCATAAACTACAGAAATCCTTGCACTAATAAGACAAGATATCCCAGACAAGTCCCCATTTATGTTACCCTGATAGTGTTCGCAAATAATATTCCACACGAACCACAATCTTTTATGGCAAAAAATAACATAATTAATCTTCAGACTCATCTGTGCTTCTCTAGTAGGTAATTTTTCTTCATTTTATTTGTTACCTCTGTCACTTAAATATAACATTGAAATGTCTTCATTAAGCCAACATTCAGATGCTTATTTTCAAAAGTGCACTGATGCATTCATGTTTGCTTTACAATATGTGTAGACATTTGGAGACTGACATTACTCACAAATCCTAGCTGTTGATTTTGTTGGTTAAAGCTCATAGATTGAATTATATACTGGAGCTTTCATGTGGCAAATATTTTTTGTAGAGTTACTTTAAACATTCATTTTTTGCAATTTTGTATTATGTTTATGCGATTTATACAAAAAAGCCAATACATTTTGAAACAAAAATATAGACAGACCTCTCTGAAATATTGATTTGTACCCCATATTGAATTATTTAGTTTGTTATGGATGTGTATAGTTAGTTGAATTAATTGAAACAACTGTACAAAACTTAGTATTTGCTTTATATGAAGGAAGCAGGGTAATATGTATATTTTTGTCCATAATTGATGGATTGAAAAAGAGTAGGTAGGTAAAACTTTGTTGCTCTTTTAGGAAATTGCAGACTGTGGTTACAGACACAATACAGAGTATTAGGAAAAGAGATCCAGAGAGAGAGAAAGAGAGAGAGAGAGCTCAAACCTAAAAAAAAAACAAAATTATGCTAATCGCTTGCAATTGTGTCAAAGCTGAATATACAATTTTAAAGCACCAATTATACTGAGGCCTGATTAGCATTTGTAGTGCCAGTATCCAAATAAATGTGAAGAGAAAAAATAAATATGAGAATTAAATATGCAAAATCCTCCATGGTGAAACCGAGGGCAGATCCAATTATCAGCATGCACAGAGCAGAGTGAACCAGCTCTTGTCCATTGAGTCCATCTGCTATCAGATCAACTTGTTAGTACTGGAACATTGGTTTCTGCAAATCCCTTAATCAGCACAGCTCTGGGTAGCTTCTCCTCTGTATTTTAGAGAATATGAATCTGTAAACATTCCCGCTCTGTTAATTTTGGATTGATTTTGGATCCCGTCACTCTTAAAAATATGTTTTTTCAAGGGTTCTTTGATAAACAATGGTTGTATATAGAACCAAGAACACTGACTGAATCCTTTGCACGATGGAAGACTGATGCATGGTTCTGTCTGTTTATGTTTTTTGAAAATGTTTGTATATAGCACCAAAAAAGGGTTCCTCTATTTTTTCAAGCTTAAAATTGTAACAGTAGCAGAACCCTTTTGGTGCTATAGAGAGCCATTTTAAAACTGAGCTGGTTGACTATCATGTTCATAAATACTCTATGCTCTTAAAAAGATGGTTCTTCAAGGGTGCTGTACTCAAAATGGTTACATATAGAACCAAGAACATTCAAAGAAGAATTTGCATGATTAAATGGTGATATTGATAAGGAATGTGTTGTAGATGGTTCCACAAAAAGGGTTCTGCTGTTTTATGGTGTCAAGCTTGAAATAATGAAGGAACCCTTTCTGAAGTTCTGTTGAAACATTTTCAAAAACCGTCTGTATAGAACCATCCACAACAAAATCTTCATCCATCTGAAGAACCTTTAGCCAGGGATTCAGAGTGTCCATGGTTCTGTATATATAACCATTTCCCTTACTAAAGAACCTTTGAAAAAACATCTTTTAAAAGTGTAGAGACACCTTGAAGAACCATTTTAAAAGAGAACCCTTTAAAAACAGTCCTTTTGAATATTTGAGCATCACAATGTGAAAGTAATCACACTTAATAAAGTGTAAGCCAAATAGCAAAGAGCTACTAGGAGAATGTCTTAGTTTTGTCATATAGCAGAATTAGCAGTCTCTACATCAGTGAACAGCAGTAAAACATAATGTTTTAGGTGTGAAACCTTCACATTGCTGGTCATTTTAGCCAACGACCAGAGTCAGTAGCTCATAAACCTTCATTACTGGAGAACATGTGGCAGTTACTCATAGAGACTCCTCATCTGTCACAGTGAAAGTGAATTACGATCCTGCTGTGAACTGAGGTGTTCAGTATACAGCAATTTAAGGCTAACACAACACTGACTAGCTACTGAGGAGTCCGGTCTCTGTATCAAGACCATAAATGAGCAGTCTTTTCTCTGTCTCAACCTCATTTGAACTCTTGTCTCAGTTTTGGGGTGAGGTGGACTCTGGACCAGCCACATTTATGTGATGATTTGTGATTAAGTTTTAGAGAAGAAGGGATACCATTGTAAGAATCTGGGTTTTTTAATTGTTGGAAAAAATGCTGGTCAAAACAAGTTTTATGTGTAGAAGAGTGATGACAAAAAGACCAGAGAGTACAATCATGTTCAAAAAATGGCTGATTAGAATGTCTACTGAAATGTAATTTATGATAAAAAAAAAAAAATGTTTACTGCAGATTACGGTCCGCTTGGAAGTGCTGCTGGCTGGCGAGCTGAAAGGCTGAGTCCGGCATGCTGTGGTTTAGCCATGTTTCTGTGAGACAAATCACAGTGCAGTTCCTCATCTGACCATTCTTTGGTAGAATGACTTGTGTGTTTAGGGTCGTTGTCTTGCTGCATGACCCACCTTCACTTGAGATTCAGTTCATGGACAGATGTCCTGACATTTTTCTTTAGAATTCTCTGATATTATTCAGAATTCTTTGTTCCATCAATGATGGCAAGCAGTCCTGGCCCAGATGCAGCAAAACAGGCCCAAACCATGATACTACCAGCACCATATCTCACAGATGGGGTGAGGTTCTTATGCTAGAATGCAATGTTTTCCTTTCTCCAAACATAACACTTTTCATTTAAACCAAAATGTTCTATTTTTGTCTAATCTGGCAACAAGACATTCTTCCAATAGCCTTCTGTCCATGTGATGTTTAGCAAACTGCAGACAAACAGCAATACTCTTTTTGGAGAGCAGTGGCTTTTTCCTTGCAACCATGTCATGCACATCATTGTTGTTCTGTGTTTTCTTGATGGTGGACTTATGAACATTAACATTAGCCAATGTGAGAGAAGCCTTCAGTTGCTTAGAAGTTACCCTGGGGTCCTTTGTGAGCTCGCTGACTATTACACGCCTTGCTCTTGGAGTGATCTTTATTGGTCGCCCACTCCTGGGGAGGGACCCAATAGTCTTGAATTTCCTCCATTTGTACACAATCTTTCTGACTGTGGATTGCTGGAGCCCAAACTCTTTAGAGATGGTTTTGTAACACGGTCCAGCCTGATCATCAACAACTCTTTTTCTGATGTCCTAAGAAATGTCCTTTGTTCATGCCATGATACACTTTTCACTTTTTATGAAGTGTCCTAAACGTATTGGATTATTTTAATACATGTTCACAACGTTGTATATATTGGATCAAAAAGGAAAAGTCTGAATGATTCTAATATGATTATAGTCTAAATGAATATATTAGCCACACACACACACACACACATAAACATATAGCAATTAAGTCATAAAATAAAAGAGGCCTTGCATGCATTTCCCTCTCTGCTTTCAAAAGTTACACTGTGGCCCTATTCTAGTTGAATTAAATATAGATGGGGTCGTGGGGTAATTTCATCTTCTACAGTAGCTCCTTTGTGATTTTGTTTTTACATCCAAATCTACCAGGGGTTTTCCCCTCGTCCTCTGATAAAATTACAGGCTGAATTATCTACTGTTTCTTGTAAAATGTCTGATCATTTTAGTTCTATCTGTAAGCAAATGTTTGCTTTTCTAACCATACTTGTCTTGTATTGTAAAATAAAATGTTTTGTCTGTTGCTTCTAACCATATTTACTCTTTTAATACACTGAACAAACTAAAAGCTTCACAAAACAAAACAAAAAAAATATTAATGCTTTTGAAAAGCTTCTTAATTTTATTTGGTTTGGATGGAAGATTTTCCACTCCATACTCTACATGAGAGAACATTATTTGGAGGTAAAATAAACAAACATCCATAAGAAAGATGAGATACTGGCTTATCACACAACAATAATACAGACTTATTAAAGGAGTGATTATCACCGCTACAGGGTCTAATGAACTGTGATTACATTATCATGTGACACAGACATTCTGTAAAACCCCACAAGCCCCAGAAACTCACTCTTGTAGTTATTCAAAAGGTCCAGATACAAGAAGTTCAACATTGTTAAAAGTCTTTTAGAGACAGACTCTCATGAACTAATTCAATCCCAAAAGGGATAGTTTGAATAAAGACTATAGTAATAAATAAAAAAATTTAGCATATACATCATTTAATGTTTTATTTTTACAAAATAAAGGATTAAATATATTATTTATTAATATAAATCATGTATAATGAATTATAGTGAATGAAGCATTGTAATGAATTTTTCCCCTTTTCTTTTTCTTTTTATGTGAATAAAAATCCTGTCTCAAACCTGACCACTACAATTTTTGATGTGTCCTGGTCTTTACTACAGCACTACTAACTGGTGAGTATAGTATGTGGTATGAGCAGTTCACTTCAGTTTTGGTGATTCAGATTATTTTTTTGCTATGACTGTTCTACACATATAGAGTGACTGAGTGACTGAGTGAGGGAGAGAACGAGAGAGAGAGAGAGAGAGAGAGAGAGAGAGAGAGAGAGAGCAATAGAGAAGGCCCTGGGGTCGAGTCCTGGAAATGCCTAGACTGCTCTATTTAATGCTCTTTAAATAGGAGCATCACTGGTTGGAGCTGGCTTCTGTGTTCTTCTTTAAAACATCAGGGGACACATGTGGGCCTTATGTGAATATAGAGGGCAGATCTTCAGCCAGAACACAGCAGACTCACTGTGATGCTCTAGTACAAACCGGATTCCAAAATTGTTGGCACACTAAACAAATTGTGAATACAATGATGTGGAGATGCCAACATCTAATATTTTATTCAGAATAGAACACAAATCACAGATAAAAAATTTAAACTGAGAGAATGTATCATTTTAAGGGAAAAATATGTTGTTTCAAAATTTCATGGCGTCAACAAATCCCAAAAAAGTTGGGACAAG
>BRDA01028501.1:0-11572 GCA_036984385.1 Crenuchus spilurus | reverse complement strand
GGCACCTCCACATCATTGCATTCAGTTTTTATTCACTATTTGTTTAGTGTCCCAACTTTTTTGGAATCCGGTGTGTAAGTATGGGGATCGATCCCCAGGAAGGTCATGGCTTGAAGTGCTCTTGAGCAAGGCAGTTAACCCCCAACTGCTCCTTGGGCATTGTGGATAGGACTGCCCACCACTTTGGACACATGTTCTCACAGCCTAGTGTGTGTTTAACTGCACGGATGGGTTAAATGTAGAGGTCACATTCTGTTGTGTGCAGTCACATTAGTAAAAGTTGTGTCTAATCTAATATTACTATATTAATGATTTTGTATCAAATCAATAGGAAAATGAGTTTTATCACCCATCCCTAGGGTTCCCTTCTTACAGACTCACACTGGCTTCTCAGCCTAGATCACATGGTCACGAGATAAAAATAATTAATAACATAAAATGTATGTTTTAGTTTGTTGTGCATAATAATTATAGATCTTTTCAAGACAGAATGATATATGTAACACATTTCCTATTAATATTAATAATTATTATTGATCTACAATTGTCCTGTGATTGATTTTAGCTGCTTTGCATGACTTTACCCCTAAATAATCACATGACTTTACCCCTAAATAATCACATGACTTTACCCCTAAAACTAGTTTATAATGATGATGGACCATCTCTCTACACTTCCAACAATAAACTCCTGAACGTTGTTGTTCTTTACATCACTTCAGAAGGCAACTATGTTACATTGATGTACATTAAAGCTACAAACAAAAAATTGCCATAGTCATGTTTCTGTTGCAGTATTGATTGTAATTTTAAAAAGGTTTCATTTTCCAGATATTCCTGCATTCTTTGAACAATGCAATCACATTACTTGCTCTTAAAGCTCAGCCCTGTTTGACTCAATACACTCACCTTCCCACATTCTCGCACTAATCCAGCTTCAGATTTCAGTTAGCCATACAGTTGACCGGCTGTTTTAACTTATCTGTCTAATTAGGCCCAGGACTGAGAGATGCTTAAATGTATCCCTCATCACCAATCACCCACCCAGCATTTCAGTCTCACGTTTAGTAATTAGCCCATCCACAGGGGGGTGCGAAGACAGGGAGCTGCAAGTGCCTATCTCTGTGAGGTGTTTATTCATCCTTATTAGGGGAATGCAGACAACAAAGCTGTAACCCAATAGGAGATCTGCTGAAATCAGTAGAATAAATGCACCGTAAACACCCACATAACAAGTGAAGGACATTAGGCAGAGTACTACAGAGTGAGAGAAATACAGGCATTGATACGATGAATAGACTTCCAGGAAGAAGTGAGACTGAATTTTAGCGCTATAACTGTGTTAAAATGTTTAATCCCCATTCGAATATGAAACAGGTGGTCTTTAAACATACATATGGTGCTTTAAAGATTAACTTTCTTTCCAGTGGATGAGGGAAAAAAAAGATAAGGCCATGGCCTTTGTGTTTTTCTCATAATAAAAAGTACATTTGTTACCTTTTATTACCTGGAAGAAAAAGCGGAAATATTATATGCATTTATTCATAATAAAAGTTTTTTATAAACAAAAGCAACTCTGTAACATTAATGTACAATCACTTGCCATGCTACACTAGGACTTGTAAGTAATTAAAATGATACAGGAATGGAACTGTGCTCAATCCCACTAAAATATAATTCTTTACAGTGTGGAATTGTAAATTCTCCATTATATCATATATTTTAGTTTCCTGAGAGTATATCTTAAACTACGCAGAATCACCCAAGGATCTGTTATCTATTCTTTACATTCTGAGATTCATTACATTCTTACTTTCCAAACTACAAACAAGAGGGAGAAGTTATACCTGTCTTTTTTGTTGTCAAATTATTCATTTCTGGTTATTTTGAGCTGTCAATTAAATATTTTCCTTCATAGAAACCATGTGTCGTATCTTCTGTTGGAATAACTGTTGAACAAGTGTGGACTTGCATGTTACAGTCTTTTACTTATGTTTGGATAAGTCACAAACAAGTAGAACTGAGCACTCAGTTTCTGTCCTGCCCTCTTGTGCCATAAATCTGATTTGCAAGATGAACCAACATAAAGTCCCTTCATTGATGTGCAGCATGAACAAAATTGTGGGACAACAATTGTGTGTTCAGTAATACATTGTAAATGTATTATATTACACAACATAAAACACATTTAAGCTAATTTGATGGGTTCTTTTATACAAACAAAATCAACATTTCATGAAGTTGCTCTATATCATAGAAATAAAAAAATACACAAGCACCTGAGTGTTTAATATTAGTATTCAGTTTTGTATTTTACAGGATTGTCAAATTGATCATAGCTTTTCTTTTGATCTGACAAAATGGTGTCATATGCAGAATCATGCTATCATTAATAACTAGCTCATATTTTAAAACTGCTCTGAAAATGCCTTACTATCTAGTTGTTGTTTCTTTACATTTATTTTATGGTTTACGTAAACTTTGCAGTTTACAGTTCTTTCTACTATTCATATGACTTGAGCCTGACTGTCTACAAAATGACAAGTAACAATGTAAACATTGGCTAAGCTAACAGACTTTGCTAACAGCTAAGCTGTTGTTATGCTAATTGTATGCTAAACAGTTTCACTCATTACAAGCAGGTAAACATACCAGTTTTGTCCCAACAAGCATTGGCTATACATTCAATAAACTATAATAAACATGAACAAACTAATAAAAGACTAAAATGATGTGGTTAGCGATGTCACCATTAAGACACCAGGTTATACACTATTATGTTACAGCATTTACTGGCAAATTTCTGCTCTTTGTTCTCATACTACAGTGTGTAGAGTAAAATATTTTTGCTCCACTGCTTTTGGAATGAATGTGACATTTTTTTTTACTCTATGTGAAAAGGCTTTTATTCTGTCTTAACAGGATATAAATGGGTTTTAATTATTTCTGAACTTTTTGCCTGTATTGATTCAAAGATTACTAAAATATAATGAGCTTAATAGTCTTTGCCACTATAATAGCTTATATGGATTGCTTATTTATTTGTTATAAATTTGCACACATATGGAAGTTCAGACAGGTACTACACTGCTTTCTTAATTTTTAAGATTTATTTTAATTAACAGTGAATTGCCTGTGTTTAAACTGTTTTTTAGATACAAAGGAACAATGAAAATAGTTGCAATGAAAGTAGTCTTAGCTAGAAAAACTGTATTTATAATTTTGATACTGAAATATAATACCAGTCAAAAGTCTAAACACATTCTGGACATTCAGTGATTTTTCATTATTCTAAAAAGTTCTGCAATGTAGATTAATACTAAAGTCATCCAAACTGTGAAAAAATACATATGTAATTATTTAGTAAACAAAGCAGTGTTAAACAAACAATAAATGTTTTGTGTTAGATGCAGCTTTCTTGGCCTTTTCTCAGTCAGCTTTATGAGGTAGTCACCTGGAATGGCTTTTAGTTAACAGCTGTGTCTTAGTCAAGAGTTCATGACTTGCATTTCTTGCCCTTTAATGTGTTTGAGACATCAGTTGTGTGTCTACTTTGAAGTAAAATCTAAAACATATTTTGGTTCATTCACACTCTTAAGTTTACTACATGATTCCTTATGTGTTCTTTCATAGTCTGGATGACTTAAATAATAAAAACACTGAATTAGAATGTGTGTCCAAACCTTTGACTAGTACTGTACATTTAAAAGTATGTCCTTTAGTAGTAAATATTTTGTAATTTTTTGGTGACTGAGTTTTCTGATATTGAACAATACTGAAATGTGTTTTATTTATAAAAGAACTTTATTTAAAACGTTTAAAAGTTGGCTAAAATCATGCTAAAAATAAACAGCTAACAAGTGGTGGATGTAGCACTTGAGTAAGAACAAATACTTTAATATTACCTTAAAAGTATAAATACCTTACATCCCTCAAGTAACAGTGGAAGTCATCTGTTTATATTTGTACTTGAGTTTAAATGAAAGTTTATATATATTTAGTTATATTTTTATATATGTAATTGTGCACTGTGGGAACTTTAACCATAACCATGTACCATTACTAGAATGTTACGTTGATAATGTAGAGCTTCCATTAGCCATTAGCCAATTTTCTGAGAATGTTCACTGATAGCTGGGTTGTTGCCATCTTGTTCATCTCTCTGAAATTCATGCAGATTGGTACAATGCCAGAGGTTTTTATATTTGGCAAAATGGGGAGATTCCCCAATTCCCCCATTTGCCAGTATGTGCTTTGTGAATGCTTACATGTTACACATACCTGACCTTAATTTGCTCTTTTGTAAAAGGTTAATGGGCAAGGCCAGGTCCATAAACACAGACCTCTCGCTGACGGGGCGTTTTATCGTCTGCAAAACTCAAAACCGACCGCCCGTCCATTAGGCCATGGCCGTGCGGCCCGGATCCAAAGGCCGTTTCCTGTGATCGTTTAAGAGTGGCTCACAATGGGAGGATACGCGCTGTTATTGCAGCAACGGAGCATGAATGGAGTGGAGTGTGGAGCCCGGGGGGCCTCGAGGCCTCATGTTGGATGGGTCTGTTGACTGACAGCTGGAGGTGTGTGTGCATGTGGATAATTCTAGTAACAAATTTGGGTCCTTCTGAGCACCTAATGTGCCTGGGATGGAAAGCATGAACATTATTTAGAAATTTAAGAGCTCAAAAACTCACATGTTTGGACTGACATAGCTCACTGTGAGCCTAACCATAGATAAACATATAAGCAAAGTTAGGTAGTTTGATACTAGAGTTCAGCTAAAATATGCATATCACCTCAGAGATACATGGATATAAGTACTGGGACACCTGTACTTAAAAAGTCTAAAACTAGATTTTGGAGCATTGCAGTGAGGATTTGATTGCACTGAGCCACAACAGTGTTAGTGAGCTCAGGATGTTGGATGATCACCACCGTAACTCATCCAAAAGTATTGGATAGAGCATGATCACTGCTCCACAACTCAATGTTCAGGGCTTCATACCCCTCTGGGACACTCCTGTCAATGCCAGTTCATGTTTATCTGGTCCAGAGAGTCTTATTCTATTGGTGATACTTCTCTACAGGGACAAGACGCATGTCAGCAAGGGGTGTAACTTGAAGTAGCTAAATGCATTCATTAGAAGAGATGTCCACAAACATTTGGACAGATAGTGTATATGAATGTTTGCATGCCGGACCTCTGTAGACTTATTCTTTTGGCATTATACTTGTTTATATGTAGTTATGAAGAGATAGCTGAATGTAAAATAAGGACCAGATATCCTGTAGAATAGTAAGTTGGGCCAAATATCACATCGGCTATTTGATATTAATAGATTTTCAACTGTGATTCAACCTTAATTCCTGATAAGCATCAGCATTAATTCACACAGTTTTCCTCCATATGGTGGTTCACAGAGGCCTACATAGAGCTCTCACTTTTACTGAATCAAAACACCAGGATTGTCTTTCATCTCAGGAATTATACACGAGCTGACCTCATCGCACATAAGAGGAGAAAGGGTGTGCAGCGGGCAGCGCAAGGCAGGGGTGGATTTTAGCATGAGCCTTCACATACTCGGACCAGGAAAAAAGTGGAAATTTGATTAGTAGCCTTGGTAACATGACAGCAAGGTCACAATAGTCTTCCAAGCAAGATATGATGGCAAATGAACATGCGAGATAAGGTAGACTATGAGCTCTCCCATAACTCAAGTACAGATGAATTATATTTGCCTTCATCTTGAATTTTTGGGTTTGTTGGCTTTTTCCCCTCTTTATAGATAATCAGTCAAGCTTCCAATGAGCTATTGCATTGTGTGTGTCCAATGTGGCTAGCTTGTGGCTAATGGTTTCAGACTGCAGTGGTGTTCATAGAGAGTAGGGTGACTCATTAATAGAATTTAAAAGCATTAAGGGAGCCAGGCTTAATGCGATAAAGCCCTGAAATAAGACGAAACAGTCCTGCAGGCCGTGAATGTGTTGACATCTGTGATGAATCTTTTGATGTCATAAACGTGATGGTGACCATGGTTGAAATGTGCTGTTCTGGGGGAAAAAACACTATATGGATCATTTGGTCCTTTCTGTGCTCCAGCTTGAGTCTATTATTGATGTCATCTTGATCCAATTTGATGAATTTTAGGGGTTCGCCCAAAGAGAGGGGCCGTCCGGAGCAAACTCAGGTCACCTTTCTCCAGATTTCACCTCGTTTCTCGCACTGATGCTCTTCTCTTCTTGCACACACACACACACACACACACACACACACATATACACCAATCTACTAATGCTCGTAGCTGATGTATGGTTATTGCCTTTGCTTTTGTGTGAATCTCCAAGATTCCAGCCTGTTCTTTTTGCCAAGCCTATCTCTTTCAAGTTGACCTTGCTCCAACCATTCTTATGTGAATGACTGCAAAAACCTTGCAGAATCTCATTCAAGACTAAACAAGAAACAGGTTGTTCTAGACCGTGCTTTAGTTAAATAGGGTGCCGAGGGTACAGATTAATCCACAGCCGTGCCAAAGGTCGCTAAAGCTAATATGCCTCGAGAGATCTCTGCGCATGCATAAGAAGTCTATCCATCAGAGCCTCCTAAGGATGGATTGTGTTGCGTAATAAATCGGTTACCAATTTGTTTTCTAAATTAAAACCCATTTGCCTCCACCCTCAGTCAACCTAAGGCCCTGTCTCATTTCTTTTAAATCTAATTTAACTTCTCCCTGGCCCACATCCGCATCCAAAGAGCCCGGCTTTGATCCACCCGTGGCTCTGTGAGGTAATCATACAGGCGCTGCCATGTTGCGTTCAGCGATGACAAGGTTCAGAGCTGTGGAAGCAGGAGGTTGTGCCCCGGCCCGGCGTCCAATGGCCGCGGGCGGCTGTGGGACTGACTTGCAGTCAGGCTTTATTGAGTCTGGCAGGCCTGAACTTTGTGCCCTCTTGCGGAGGTGATGGGGTGAAAGGTAGAAACTGGATGGAGAAGGTGTAGACTGTCCTGAAAGGAGCTTTCCAAAAATGCCACAAAACCTCAACAGGAGAGACACCTTTCAGGTTCTGGTTTTACTGTCAAATGGGTCAAATATGTATTAGTAATGCTGTGTGATATTAATTAAGTTCAGTGTTACAGTTAGGGATGGTATATCAGTACTGATACATGTAGTATTAGCAGAAAATACTGAATTGGATATCACACAGAGAAAACTGAATCTGAAAGAATCCATCCATATGTAAGATATTTTTTAAAAACATTTTTTTTTCTCTGCATGTTGGCCTCTTATACATATGAAAATTATATTTTTTGTTCTGAAAACTGAGGTTTTTGAATTTTTGAAAATGCTGACATGCCACTGACTTTTGCTTGTCACTGCTGTTTTTATTTACAGTGTAACCTCAGTTTTCATCATTAATTGGTTCTAAAGTGCCTGATGATAACTGAAACGAATGATAACTGAAGCAATATTTCATAAGAAATAATGTCAATTAATTAATCTGTTCCAGACACTCCAATATATTAATCAAAATACATTTAATATAGAATAACTAGAGTTTTACATACAGAACACAATGAGAAATAAATACAAAAGACTACAGATTCTACTGTTTTACTTTTTAAACCAAGTGAGACATATTAGAAAACTCCACTTCTCATTGCTTCTCAGGACTGTACTGGTGTATCAGAGACAGTGGCATTATATTGACAGTGTAAACCAACCCACAGACTGATATAACCTTGTTAAAAAATCTTCCACTTGGTGCTCTATATTTTGTACAATGTATATGCTTGTAATTTCTTCTTGAGGCAGTTCTGCGTGCGGTATTGTTAGTCTGGCAATATCACGTAAGCAATTTGTGTGTGGATATAGTGCTGGTATGTTTTTTAATGAGAAGAATATATTACAATTTGTGTGGAAGAGGTCTAAGTAGTTCATTTTAAAGCTTTGTAGTTTCTAAAGGAAAATATCAAACCACTGTTCTGTGTATATATATATATATATATATATATATATATATATATATATATATATATATATATATATATATATATATATATATATATATATATAAGTTATTTATAATATAAGACAGAAAATGTAGTATCATCAGTCTTCTATCTGATGGTTTCACATTTATCATATTATCACTGTATTTGATTATATTTAATACAGTTAATGCAATACATTCTACCAGCTAACAAAATTACATTCTCAGAACATTAATGTTCCATTATGATAGTGAGAACATTGCATTGGAAGGTTTACTATTTGTCCAGTTTTCTTAAAATTCCCAGAACATCTTTCAAAAGTTACAAGAACATTACCAGAACATCACCTCAACCTCATTTGCAACAACAATTTAACATTCCATGAATGTTGTCTTGAAATGTTCTGAAATTACCACATTACTGAAACAACATTTGGTTCGAACATTGGGAAAACTTTTACATAACATTAGACAAAGTTGTGGGAATGTTCTCTGTTAGCTGATACTCTGATAATAAAAAGTCTCAAAAATCTGCACTATTTGTTTTCCTACATTACACTTATACCAAATAAAATACAGCAGGAACCAGACACAAAAGCTCATTTCAGTAAAGAAATAAATTATTTCCTTTATATATATTGTTTTAAATAATATAAAACATTATCAAGGTGCTTACTATACTCATGCTTATTAATTGTTGATACAGCAAAAATTAATTTAGTTAAGTAACAAAAGTTAAATGACGTTTTAGTTGTTTTTCTGAACTTGACAGTGTTAATTGTTCCCTATCTCTGGAGACCAAAGGCCCAAAATAGACAGCTTTTTTGTGCGTGATTGTGTCATTAAGTCAACTGTGCTTTTACCTCAAAGAGGGACACGTCTACAGGACGTACAAGAGTCAGTAGCACCCCCCTGCATATAGCAAGGCGCAAAGCAGGATACATGTGTTTTTACAACCATTTCCACATTGCAAATACAATAGCTGTCATCAGCTGGGCCATTTTAGCCAATAAGAGACTCATTTGGCATAAAGCCAGCTTCAGCAAAGGAAGTTACAATGCATAAGGAGCTCATTCACTGGACTCAGCTAAACCTTTAATGTGTCTATGGATTATGAAGATATTTATGAATTACATTAATGTTCACATGATGTTTTGCATTTATCCTTTGATGTTCTTTGACAGTTTTGTAACTAAATACACTTACAAAAATATATTCAGCTACTGCCATGGTTGTATAATTGTATCTGATGGTATTGCCATGGCACTTTTTAAATATTCCTTGGTATTTGACATTATCATCTTCATTACTGCATGATGTTGTCTTTACTACTATGGTAATACAGCAGCAAAATCAGTTGTATTATTATGGTGAAACTAGTTATATTTACATGGTACACAGTAAATCTGCCAGTGTTAAATCAACACTAACAGAGTTAAATTAACAATGTGAGTGTTAAATTTTGACACCCTCAGTGTTCATTTAACTCTAATAGTGTTGATTTAACACTGGCAGATTTACTGTGTATAGATGTTTTTTTTTCATCAAAATATATCACAAAAGCTTCTCTCAACACACATTCAGGTTTCAACAAAGGTTTTAGAGGCTTGTTGGTGTGATTTAGGACAAAAGTACTGTGAGTTTTCAAAATAACAAAATCTCATGTATAGATGAATACTACATTCACTGCCTTGACACAGCAAAGGAAGTCCTGAACTTGAATAAATTTTAGTGATAACCATCCCCACTAGGAAGGAATCTGATTCAAGATCAGTCTTCTACCAGCCCTACTGCTGTCTGAACTGGTTGACTGTAGCGGTAATAATGCAGTCATATTAAATAAACACCAATTAATTATGCTTCCAGAACAAATTAAGTACTAAGACTGTGTAACATATTTCAATTATCTTGATCCAACATACACATTTTTGTTGTGTAAATTCAACACTTTGTTTAATTTCTGTGAAACCTTAATTAAGTTATGAATGCAGTTTCAGTGGGATTTGAGGTTACCTTTGAGTTTTTTACAGAAACAAAGGATCTATTTGGGTGAATATTGAATTATAATGTTTGTTAACAAAGTTGGCCATGCAGGTCTATAAAAGCAAACATTTGTCTCCAAACGTGTCTTGACTACATCTGGGTTAAGTGTGTAAATCTGATTTTTGGGTGTACCATTCCATTAAATAGTAAGCAGTAATTGTAATGTTAAACTTTCCCTAACCCTACACACTCAACCTTACACTTAACCTTAACTTAACCCTAATCACAACAACATTCAGATGGGCCACATCCCCCAACTCTTGTCCAAAAAAAAGTTAGGTTCCAACAAAACTCATGCCAGAGTCTGGGTGGTTGGTTATTTATCTTTCCTGAATTTTGAAAATATCATAGATACTTTGGATGAATCATAGTGTGGGGAGCAGGCACCAGCATGACCTCTGCAATCCAGATTAGCCTGTTTACAACACTTAGCATTCACATTTAACTGATGAGGAAGTTTCAGTAGAGTTGAGGCACTACGGTGGTTTCTGGCTGACGGTACATGAGTTTTGCTTCCAGAACCTGAGATTAAATTATTTAGCACAAGATTTTCAGAACTTTTGGCTCTGCCACATTCCCACACTACACCTCAGTGTAATTCTAACCCACCAAAAGGAGTAACTCAAAACTTAAAGCAGTTCTTAAATACTGTAAACCTAAGCAATCTAACAGCAAAGAGAATTAGCCAACAAAAAGTGAGCCAAAAGCTAATGCATAGTGGCGTTATAACCATTACAAGATGGGACTCTACAAAGGTTTCTAAGCAGTCATTGTTCTTGTGGTAGGAGATTATTTTCTCTTTGGAAATTATGAATGTAATTTTAGTAAATTATATCTATCACAACCTTTCATAGATAAAACTGTTTCAGATCTGATACATTTTGTGCATGGTATATTTATCCTCAAACTGTCACTGGATCCTTTGAATCATGAGCTCATTAAAAAGTTAAAATATTAATTTTGCTATATGCAATCAAACACTGAATTAGCATCATCCCATCGAAAACCTCACCAAACTTGTGAGTAGTTGGTGCTATATAATAGCATTAAAGTACATTAGCAGTAGTAGCTACAGTGTGAGTAGTTGGTGTTATATAATAGCATTAAAGTACATTAGAAGTAGTAGATACACTGTGAGTAGTTAGTGTTATATAATAGAGTTAAAGTACATTAGCAGTAGTAGTTCCAGTGTGAGTAGTTGATGTTATACAATAGTGTTAAAGTACATTAGCAGTAGTAGCTACAGTGTGAGTAGTTGGTGTTATATAATAAACTACATTAGCAGTAGTAGCTACAGTGTGAGTAGTTGGTGTTATATAATAGTGTTAAAGTACATTAGCAGTAGTAGCTAGAGTGTGAGTATTTGTGTTATATAATAGTGTTAAAGTACATTAGCAGTAGTAGTTACAGTGTGTGTATTTGGTGTTATATAATAGCATTAAAGTTCTTTAGCAGTAGTAGCTACAGTGTGAGTAGTCGGTGTTATATAATAGTGTTAAAGTACATTAGCAGTAGTAGCTACAGTGTGAGTAGTTGGTGTTAT
>BRDA01028495.1:9436-25900 GCA_036984385.1 Crenuchus spilurus | reverse complement strand
TTGTCCTCTTTTGAACTCTGGTATGTCACCATAATGTTGTGTGCATTGTAATATACTATATAACTGTGCTCTTACCTGCTAACTGAACCTCCACACTCTGCTCTTACTGGTGCAATGTGACATTAATGAAGATTGGCCACCAGACTGGTCCAATTTAGCCATGAAACCTCCCACACTAACATGACAGCTGTTTCACTTTCATTGTCTAACCCCTGTAAGTAGCTCGCAGGCTGAAAAAGTGTGTGCACCCCTGCAGTAGAACATAAAAAATATACAGAAGGCCATGAGAATATTATTTTGGATTAAATGAGAACATAACCAAATGCAGCATTAATATATTACAACAAACACTTTTTTATGATTAAATTGAATATGAACAATAGATGCTTTGTCCTGTAAAACACAGCGTGCATACTCAATGACAATGCTTCAGTGCATTTTCACATTTCTATTTTTACACTGTAGATTTATTATATTTGCCCTTGAAAGCTTTATTGCACACCTGTATCTATTCTTTCATCCCACAGGCCCTCTCTCCTCTCATTATGTACAGGCTTCTCAGTCTGACCACTACGTTTAAGGCCAGAAGGGTCCACAGAGGAGACTCTATCACCATTTCAGCCGCAGCCGCAAGACTGATCCCTCCTGAGTCAAAAGAAACTCACTTGTCCTGTGGCACAGTATATCACTAATGACAGGCTTTAGACTCGCCTGTCAGTCAAGCACTTAAGACCTGACTGAGAATATACCTGCATTAAGCCAGAGTGAGCTCATCTAGACTGGGCCTGTGGCCGCAGTTCATTTGGATTAAGCTGTTTGACGTTCGTTAATTACAGCAGAGCGGGACGAAATCCGTCTTTGATAGAGATCTAAGCATTTTGCACAAAGACAGCTGACTCGTTAGTCTGTTAGTAAAAACAGATGGTGTAATCATAAGGTGAATGGTTATATCTTTTTTTAAATAAAGCATTCCTAAATGGTTTAGATATGCAATTATAAGAAAAATCTGACGTGAACATTTTTTCAGCTTTGAAAAGCTTGATGAAAAAGATGCAATTAATGTATTTTTTTCTGTAGCAAAGCTGTCAACCCATTGTGATACCTTTTTTTAAGGAGTGCAGTTATTTTAAAATCTACACTGCTGGCCAAGAAATACAGTAGAAGAAGCTCAAATGTAAATAAGTGGCTAAATTAGCAAGGATTAAACAAACAGAAGGGTTACCCATTTCCTTTGATCTTTAAGTCTTCCCATGTGCAATATCCCATGTCATGTCATGTCACGCTGTCATCGCTTTGCGATGGTAGGCTGCACAGACGAGTCATCTCTCTTCAATGCCATCTGTCTCTGGTTGCTTGTAGCAGGCTAGCACCTGATAATCCAGTCCACGTCTTGATGTTATCCATCCAGGTTATTCTTGGTCTTCCACGTCTTCGGATTCCCTCCACAAGTCCAGTCATAACACTTCCTTCAATGCTCTCATGTGCTGCCTCATCACATGACCGAAGTAACGTAACCTGCGGGATTTAACGTGCATCAGTAACTCCTTTTGAGTTCTAGCATCTCATAGACTTGCTCAGTGGTCATCATCTTCATCCATGAGATCTTCAGCAACTTCCTGATGCACTGGTTCTCAAAAGCCTGAATACATCTTTCTTCCTCTTCCTTCAGTGTCCAGGCCTCACATCCATATGTAGCTACTGAGCTACTGGCCAGACCAAGGCTTTCATCAGTCTTAGTTTGGTGTTGGTGCTAATTGACTTGGTTTTAAACATCTTTTTTACATTTTTGCCAATTTTGATCCCCTTTCCCAATGTAGTAGTAGCCAGCTAGCCCATCCCATCCGTTAGGACTTTCCCCATCACTTTGCACTGTCCCTGACTCTAGGAGGCTGAAGACAAGCACAAGCCTCCTCTGTTATGTGTGATACAGCCACCACCTCTTTTTGAACTACCACTGATACATCGTTACTGGGGAGCCAACACGCTTGGAGGAAAGTGCAGGATTCCCAGCTCCGAATGGACCAATCAGTAGATGCCAGCGGACATTACAATGTGTGAGTGATAGGGAGAAAGAGCACCATCTAACCATCCAGAGAAAGCACGGACAATTTTTGTTCTCTTAGTCCTCTTGGTTTCCTGTTGATGGCAAACAACATAACCGGGATTCGAACTCGCAATCCTCTGGTCATGGTGTCAGCATCTTAGCCTGCTGAACCAATTGGGAGCCCACTAAGAGTCTCTTTTATTGCTTCTGTCATGCCTCTTGTGTTTTCATTCCCCCAGTGCTTGTTGTTGATATCCACGTGTCATGTTCCAGCCCTGTCATGGAGTCCTGTCAGGTTAATATTCAGCACCTGTCTTGTTTGATATCACAGCCCTGCCTGTTCATTTCCTTTTTGATTACATTTGTTATCTAAGCTCCCTTTTGTCTCAGAGTCCCTTGTCAGTCATTAAATGCTCTTAAGTGTATGTACTGTTTGTGAACATGTGTATGTCAGCCCCGGTGTTAAGTTGTGTTTATGTATAATAAAATTCTTGTGTTCGGACCCCACCTCTGCATCCTCTCATCCTGCTCCAGTTCATTACAACTTCTTTCAATTACAGAGTACTTCACTGTCCCTTTTCTACTGTGACACTTTGAATATCACCACTCAACAAGTTGATAAGTACTTTGAAACGTTTTCCGGCTAGTTTGTATTTAACGTGAGGTCATATATTCTCTGTAAGGTTCAAGCCACTTGTTCTCAAGCCACTTCTTGTTGGTCTCCACAGTCTGAGGAGGAACATTGTCTTTGTTGAAAACTAACATTATTTGTTGTCTTTAGAAAACAACTTTTCAGCTGTGAGAAGCAAGCCTTTCCACAACATTAATTGACTTTCACAGTGAAGCACCAGCGACTGGAAAGCTTCCCCACATCATGACACCTCCTCATTTTCACAAGTAATAGAGATGCATTCACTGTTTCTCACCAGATAATCGAAGACACCTCTCTGGACCATCACCAAGCAAATCATACTTTGCATATTCTGCCAAAAAAGTAATTGCGCCATTGATGTTTTTCTTAGACAGCAGTGGCTTTTTAACACAAAACCTGCATCAGACGATGTTCTCAGTGTTATTCTTCTCAAAGGCTTTGAGGTCTTCAATTCTGCTGACAATTCATGAAGGCTTTTGTCTCTGCCTTTGAGAAGTATACATTTCAGAAGGTGGTCATCTCTGTTTGAAGAAGCCTCCAGATCCTTTCTTTAAAAGAAAATAAATAATGAAATAGGGATTTTGCTTTGCCTTTAGGGTTTTGTAAATTTCAGAACAGCCCTAGTTGCCTGACAAAGACCAGCTGTGTGGTATATAACAGCAACACCTGCACAATATATATTTTTTAAATTTATTTTCTTACTTCTTTAACTGTACTCTACTCATGATTTTATATTTACAAAAAGAGTATGTTTCTTTCTTTCCAGGGTAAACATCACTCAATTTACAGTCATGAAGCACGCTCCATTGAAGTCCTTAGCCAGAGTTGAGTAATGCACTCAATCTCATGGTATTAAGGTAGAGAATTGAATTATTATTTCACAGAAATAATACTTCATAATCTTGGATCATTACCAAATCATGCACAAGCTAGCTTTAAACAATAACACCTGCTTGCTACCACACTATCATAGCCAGAAAACTACTACAGCTTTAACTGCATGTAGGCCCCAAGACCTATGACTACTAGAGCCCAATGAGTACTCATCTAGCAGGAATGCTCTAGTTAACGTTAATGAGCAGTGTTGCAAATAATGGCGTTAAAAATAACAGCGTTACGTAACGACGTCATTTTGTCAGTAACGGGATAAAATAATTAATTACTTTTCCTGTCGTTACAACGCCGTTGACATTACTGGTCATTAAAAGCAGTGCGTTACTATATATTGATATACTAACAGTAATCGGAGCGGACCTCTGCTCAGGCTAGTGAGGAGTAACAGGTGTTACACCGAGAACTGTGACCTGTCGAGATGATAGACCTGTGACTTGATAGAAGAAGACACAGATCTCGATAGGTCACAGTTCTCGGTGTAACACCTGTTTAACTCAAGTCAGTAAGCAATTGGCTAAGGCAGCGTTATGGTAGCCAATCAGAGCCAGTGTTTTTACACGTGTGCCGAGAGGCAAAAATGGTGAATCAGGAGCAAGCCAAAGAAAAGTTAGCATTTTCAAGGTGGCGATATAAACATTATTTTAAATTCATTGAGGTTAAAGGCAAAAACGTGCATGTAATGTGTACATTATGTCCTCGGGCGAAGACTTTGTCGACATCCACTGTAAGCAACTCTAATTTAATAAAGCATCTCACAACCACCCACGCAGCTACAAAGTTAGTGGCTAGAAGCACCGACTAGGGTGACCAGATGTACCGCTTTGCGCGGGACAGTCACGCATTTTCAATACTTTTCACGCGTCCCGCAAATTGAGACGTTGTCCCGCATTGTTACTGATAGTCAGACTCCAGTTTGCGTGTTTTATAATCTGGCATTTCTCAAACGGCTGTGTGGGGAAAGCAGTGAGGGCCGTCATTAGGAGATGGGGCGGGCTGGTTGATCATGTCAACCGCGGACGCAGGTTAAGTGCGCGCCCACCAACACAAACCAATCAGGTCAGAACAGCGCCGGTATTGTGCCGAATTCTGACTCCCCGTCGCGTGCACGCGCATCACACAGCAGTGTGAGCAGAACGAATCACACTCTGTGTTTCTGTTGTTTCTGTATTTAAATAACTACTATTATCATCATTTCACAGAAAACAGCAGAACATCGCACAAAGCACTAGTTGTGTTATAATTAACAAACAGAAGTCCTAAATAAATCCATATTATTAGAACGATGTTAAAACAAAAGACAACCGAGATTCTGCTGCAGCTCCTAACATCATCTCGTGTTACTGGTCTAAATTCACATCACATGTCACAGTGATTCACATCTTTTCAGAAGAAATAATGACATTGTACACTTAATACACTGTACATCTTATTCTCTGACCCAGAGATGAGTTATAAACACATCAGGTGTGCTTACAGAGTTGTGTGACACACACATTATATTATAACAACCTGAGCAGAGACACCTGCACTGCAAAAACAAGCTGATTAATCACAGCTCATATTTACACACAATGTTTAAGCTTTGACTGGTCAAATGTCTTAGTCTATAGATTAAATGCTCAAATCTCTACTTTTATAAAATCAGCAGAGATAAAAGGTGCATATTTTTGTGTAATTAAATGAAAAATAAGCTTCTTGCAGGTTTTTGACGTGGTGCTGGCAACATGCTTGTTTAAGTGTCCTGTTTTTCTGTGCTGTTCTAACAGGCTCCACAGAGAATTATGTACAAGTGGGGTGTAAAACCCCAAATATGTCAAATGTCTAGGTGTGTAGATGTTACCCTCAAAAGCATTTTAATGTAGCTTCTTCACAGGGGATTTTGTGGGGGGAGTATGATTTTGGCAATGCTATTACACTTCCCAAAATTACACTCCCCTCTTATCTTGCTCACCTTGCTCGATCTGTCAGTTTAGGTGGTCGGCCAAGTATTGGTAGGTTTGCAGTTTAATTCAATAGTGTTCTCTAACAAACCACTGAGACCTTCACAGAACAGGTGTATTTATACCGAGACTAAATTACACACAGCTGGACTCTATTAACTAATTAAGTGACTTCTGAAGGCATTTGATTGCACTGGATTTTGTTTAGAGGTATCAGAGTACAGGGGCCTGAATACTTTTAAATACTTCTGAATACTACACACTTAAGATTTTTATTTCATTAAAATTTTGAAAACCATGTATCATTTTCATTCCACTTCACAATTATGTGGGACGTTGTGTTGGTCTATCACTTAAAATATCAGTGAAATACATTTAAGCTTGTAGTTGTAAGGTGACAAAATTCAAGAGGTGTGTAAACGTTTGAGCATGACTGTATATACACACACACACACACACATGTTTTTATTTGCAGTCTGTTATGTGCCAAGTTATTTTAGACTACCTCGATGCATTGGTGTCCCACATTGTCCCACACAAACATAGTCTTTGTCCCACATTCGGTGAATTGGAATCTGGTCACCCTAGCACCGACACCACAGCCGTCCACTAGCAAAAAACTCTGAGCAAAGTCCGCCAAGCAGCAAAGGCTTGATTTTTGAAGAATAAGACTATAGAGGTTCTGTTGTGAACAAACCAGTTGTCTCAGGTTGAGAGAATTTAATTGAATTTGATAGATGTAAATGCACTTTATATAGTGTAACTGTTTACTTTTGCTTTTTTTTTTTTTTACAAAGATTTGGTATTTTAAAGGATTTTATCCTGCACTGGTCTGTTGATGTGCAATAAATTTCAAAAGTTATGTACAAACACCTTTCTGATCTACTCATTTCAAATGACTGTGAAAACTGCTTTTTCAAAAAATCCTTATTTTTTTGACAAATAACTTTTTTTAACAGTAATGCAAATAGTTACTTTCACTGGTAATGAGTTACTTTTATTATAGAGTAATTCAGTTACTAACTAAGTTACTTTTTTGAACAAGTAGTGAGTAACTATAACTAATTACTTTTTTAAAGTAACATTCCCAACACTGTTAATGAAGTTGTAGCCCACTACACCACCCACAGTTTAAGAATGACGGGGATTATTTTAACTAAATTTCTAGACAGTATTCAAGAAAGGGTTTCCCATCACACATGCACTCTGCCAGAAATTTGGAGGATTGCAGATTGATGCACAACCTACTCATTAGGCAGATGTATTAAAAGTACACAACACTGGTTAAAATCATTCAATAGATAATAAAACTGAATGTTATTGTAGCAATCAGCATCACTGATGCCACCTTAAAAAGCTTTAAGAATAAGAATAACATGGAGTACTTAAAAGCGAAGTAACAAAACAGGGTAAACATTATTATTAAAACCAGCCCAAAATTCCCAAAACTCGACAGTCACACTTAAAATAAAGACAACAAACAAAAACAAATAACAAAAGCAGTTTCCCATACAACCACACAAACAATCAATTCTGTGATGCACAGTTATAGCCACAAATATTAACCCAAATTTCTCCTGTTCTAGACAAGGCCTATAAGAGACTAAAGCAATTGGTAATGAACCAATCAACTTCATAGTTGCAGAACAATCAGTAAAATATAAAAAAGAAAAAAAAGAAAACCTTGAGAGGGGAAGACAAAATCCTAAAAAAAAAAAAAAAAAGAAACTTTCTAGCTTTGGAAAACAAAATATCTATACGAAGAAAATAAAATCTGAGCAAAAGGGTGATTGACTTGTCCAGCAGCCTGCTAAAGCAAGTCAATTAACACCAACACCAAACTAAGACTGATGAAAGCCTTGGTCTGGCCAGTAGCTACATATGGATGTGAAGCCTGGACACTGAAGAAAGAGGAAGAAAGACATATTCAGACTTTTGAGAACAAGTGCATCAGGAAGTTGCTGAAGATCTTATGGATGAAGATGATGACCACTGAGCAAGTCTATGAGATGCTAGAACTCAAAAGGAGTTACTGATGCTCGTTAAATCACACAAGTTACGTTACTTCGGTCATGTGATGAGGCAGCACATGAGAGCATTGAAGGAAGTGTTATGACTGGACTTGTGGAGGGAGTCAGAAGATGTGGAAGACCAAGAATAACCTGGATGGATAACATCAAGATGTGGACTGGATTATCAGGTGCTAGCCTGCTACAAGCAACCAGAGACAGATGGCATTGGAGAGAAGTGACTCGTCTGTGCAGCCTACCATCGCGAAGCGATGATGGTGTGTGACATGACATGGCAGTCTGCTAAGTCCTAAAAGAATATTGAACATTATATTTTGCAGATAAAAGCAATCAATGGTAATAAAATCACTTGTGCATTATACCTCCCTGTTGATTACTGCTGGTTAAAGCAGGAGGTACTATAAGCACTTGTCCTCCAGCCACAACCACATACAGTGACAAAATGTTGATGTCTGGGGTAAGGGGATATACAACTGGTTTGAGTACGAGGGTGGGCAGGGGTTTGAATATAAATTATTAATAATTATTAATAAATATTAATTCTTTATTAAAAATATTATCATTCCTATTTTATCAATAATGATTAGTTACTATTAGTAATATACTAATAATAGCTATGCATATTTATTATCCATAATAAAATATTGAAAATAAAATTAATTATTAATAAAAATTTGGAAAAGTATTACATATTAACCATTTATTAAATTGAACATTTAATAAAACTCAAACTCTTTTACTTCACTGTTTTCTAGTAGTTCTAGTTCTCTATTGTTACTGTTAAGTTCACTTTCCCTTTGTGGTTTGACTGGTTGTAAAGCACGTAGAATAACATTATCACCCAATTCTGTGTTTCACCTTGTTAGTCAACTTCACTCCAACTCATTACCACCAATTTTACACTTATTTTTGGAATGTATTTTTAAAGGCTCATTTTTATAAAATTATACATCATTTTTGAGTGAATTTTACCCAAAGATCACAGAAAGGTTAACTATTAATATTTCAACATTATCAACTCATCCAAAGCTTCCAAACACAGACACAAATTCAAACGGCCAACATGTTAAAAACTTACAGTGGCAGGTCAACACAGACTCCTGGCCCACTTTTTACAACCAGATGGAGTGACAGCAGGGACGGCTAATCACATGTTAGCAAGAAATGGCAGTGCCAATCAATGAGCTTATGGTCGGTTTAAAGGGAAACTTCAGAGCGAGAGGCTGTATTCCATTTGGTCCTAGTGCTTGACTCATCTCCATTATATATGTCCCCCTTGTCCCCAAAGGAGAACAAAGGCAACTTTTAACAAGGTCTCGATCTCCACTTTTTTAAAGAGGCAATGAGCTATGACAGCACTACATCCTTAAAGGGGCAGCAACCCAAACATGTACTGCTTTCTTAAATGAGCTATGAACTCCCTTTAAATAGGTATTACCTGATATATATAGGCTCACTTATTAATATCCATCCAGATTTTGCAAAGATCCCCTCCAAATGCATAAATATTGTTCATATCTAATCACAGCACTGAAACCACATTGACTACAGCATTGACTGATGTACTGTTGTCAAACATAGTGGTTGTGAGTCCATGCTAGTTCTGCTAGATCTCAGTGCAGCATTTAATATTATTGACCATGTAATCTTCCTTGACAGGCTTGAAAATGTTATGGGTGTTAAAGGACAGGCTCTACTTTATTGCATGCCAATTTGGTAATGCACATAATGAACTTCCTGATCTTACACTAGTAAGATAGTGTCCCACAAGTGCTTGGATCCCTGATATTTCCTCTGAAAATGCCATCATTTAGTAGCATAGTCTGCATGTCTGCAAGCAAAGGCTGGATGTCCAATAGTTTCTTCTTTCTTACCCCCCCCCAAAAAAAAACTGAAGCCCTATTACTTGGACGTAGAAATCTAAACTTAGACTGTAAAGCTCATGAACAAGATGCTTTATTAGGTGTAGCTCTAACTGGTCCAGAATGCAATCCTTAAAACCAAGATCAAAGCTGCCTATTTAATTTTGACTATAAAATATTTCTGATGTACAAATCACTAAATGGTTTGGCCCTGAAATATCTTATTGATCTAATTAAGCATCATAACCCTGCTTATAGCCTCCACTCACAGTCTCAGTTCCTCAAATGAGCAGTAGGTCAAGCTTTTTGTTTTAATGCTCTGAAACTGTGAAACATGCTCCCTGGCACAGTGAGGCATTCAGAGACACTTAATATTTAAATCTAGACTCAACACCCACCTGTTTACAGGTTAAAGTTTGTAAGTATGACATGTATAGCGATATTACTGCGACTGTATATGTTATAGTTCATGTTATGTTTTGTCTCCTCTTGTACTGATGTATGTCTATTGACATGTTAATGTTACCCACATTGCATTCACTACCCACACACTAAATGTTGCCTTTTCTGTCACTTCTCTTACTTTGTCTGAGCGTTTTCTTGCATCACCTGGAGGCACACAATGTCACTGAATCAAGACTGTATTTTTCAGCTCATGCTCTTAGGGATTTTTCCTTGACATTGTCGCCTCTGGCTCACTCGCTAGGGGCTAAACCAAGAGTTTTTTTTTTTACATCTGTTGTAAGAGTACAATATATATACGATTGTGATTGATTGATGATTATATCTGAGTGCCTTTTGTGAAGAAAATTAAAAGTGTGTAATCCCCAGGCGGTTATTCTAGGGAGTTGCTACAGCCTCCCAGGTAGTTGCGATGATGTTGCCAGGTGGTTGCTATGGTCTCTTGAGCGGTTGCTAAGTTTGATAAGAAACTGTGAACTGATTTCTATTGTAGCTATGCTGATTATTATGGTTGGCCAGGTGGTTGCAAAGATGTTGCTAACCTGCTATTATGGTACCTCTGGAGGATGCTAGGGCATTGGTAGGTCATTGATGTAGTACCAGAGGTGGTTGCTAAAGTTTTGCTATATGATTGGCCCACATGGTGTCTTGAACGTAGCTAAAGTATTTTTATAAAAATGATGCAAGTGGAAAACACAAACATTTGCACAGTATTCATAACAATCCTGAATTCATTCCATGTCAACCAGACCTGATTACTGACCAAACTGTCCTTCTTAAGAAAGATTGGTTAGTCTGAACCATGTCTCAATGAAAACATGTAGAGGCACATGAAGGTGAAAAAGATCTGGGAGTACATCAATCCATGGTTAGACAAACTGTCTACAAACTGATGTTACTCTTCTACAAAATACTCTACAAGCTGCAATAAACTGTCCAGTATTTTAAAAATGGTGCTCATTTAAGGACACTACGAAATTCCATAGCTGTCCCCAAACCATTGTTATATATCTGGCCAAGTCCACCATGATGTTCCACAATGTATCAACGAAAGTTTTCTACAGACAGATTTGTTTGAGTATAAATGCACAGTCTTATGCTTGGACAATGAATTCAAATATGAATCCAAACATTTTAAAACATAATGGAATGGCAGCAGTTCATGAACTCAAGCTGAAGAGAAACTGGGTGATGCAAAAAGATAATGACCCAAAGCACACAAGGAATTCAAACAAAGAATAGCTGAAATTTTGTCTTGCAGTGACCAATCAGAGCTTTGACCTTGACACCTAATGAGATGCTGTGGCATGGCCTTCATCTTTGCACACAAATCTTTCCCGAAATATTGATGAACTGAAATACATTTGCAGGAAAAACGGTCCAAAAACCATCCTCAACATGCAAATCCTGTTTGCAGCTATAAGAAAAAAATTTGCTTAAAAAGTGGGATCAACATTTGATTACATTAAAGTTTTGTTAGAAAGGAAATGTTAATATTGCATTTAACCTAATTGCCTAATTGAAACTTTTTTATAACATGCACCAAGTGATAAGGTGGCTTGTTGGTGAGCACATTCAGCAAATTAGGTCTTGGGTTTGATTCTCCATCTGGGTGTGGTTTCCTCTGGGGTCTCTCTAGGTTTCCTCCCACAGTCCAAAAACATGGAGGTCAGGTGAATTGTTTAATTGAAATTTCAAAATTGCTAATGTTTGTGTATGTGCCCAACAATTGGAGGCCTGTACTGGGTTTGGTTAAATTAGTGGAACATTCTGCCCAGGACTCAATGAATGAATGAATGAATGTTACACTTATATAACACCTTTCTCAAACCCAAGGACGTTTTACAATCAACACACTCCATTTACACATTTAACCACACACACCGGCAAGAAGCGGCAGCCAGTCGTGCACAGCGTACTCTCAACTGGAAGCGACCGTCCACCTGGAGGACTGCATTGAGCACTAAGGGGATCACCCAGGACAGAGTGCCAACCATATCTGGGCATACATACATACATACACTGACATACACATTCCTACACACACCAGAGTCATATTTAGAGTATCCAATTCACCTGACCTCCATGTTTTTGGACTGTGAGAGGAAACCGGAATCCCCGCAAACACGTAGCCCATCCGTAAATAAAATGAGACCTTAAAACCACCTCTAGACATGTGAGTAGTGATCGATTCTCAGCACTGTAGTGACTGACATGTAACAGTACTGTGTGTTATGCTGGTACAGGTGTATCAGGTAGAGCAGAGTTGCTGATATTTTTAAACACAGCTGCCTTTGCAAGGTTTAGAATATTTCATCAGTTCACCCAATTAGCTCAGTGGACCAAGGTGCTGTCACTATGATCTGAGGATCGCGAGTTTTAATTCCGATCATGTGGCTCGTCATCGACAGCCGAGGCCCGAGAGAGCAACATTGGCTGTGCTCTCTCTGGGCAGGTAAGATGACACTCCCTCCCCAGCACTACTAAGTAATGTCAGCTGGCTCAGGTGTCCTGCCAGGCGATCCATTAGAACCGGGGATCCTGCGCTTTCCTCTGAGCGCGCCCGGCGGCGATGTATCTGCAGCAGTTTGATAAAAGGCGGAGCTTGACTTCACATGCATCAGAGGTGGACTGTGCTAGTCTGCACCCTCCTAGAATCAGGGACATTACAAGTGATGGGGAGAGTCAACGAATGGGGCCACCAAACACATTGGAGGAAAAAAAACATCAACTGTGGTCCTGTAATTAGAAACTAACCACCTAAAATATCATCTGTAGCTGTTCAGAAAGGTAGGCAAGTGTTTTTAATAAGGTGGTCAGCTTCGAGACCTATAGGTGTGGGTGCCACAAAGGTAGACATTATAACAGTACATTCAGTACATACTGACAGTAAATACAGGGCTGATATTTTTATACACAGCAGAGTGCTTTTTCTACTCCAGAATCCCCTCCAACATCACTCTGTTTATAACCTATAATGTAAGCATCGCAATGGGGAAATGTTCTTCATTCAGTTTAAAAGAAAAGGTGCACCTGTCAACACTGTGCTTGCCTCTAGAGAAATTGTTGACTCTTAAAATAACATTAGAGAGAGAAAGAGAGAGAGAGACTGACATTAAAACGCTGGCTCTGGCACAACAGACTGCATCTGCAGACTGAAATGCGAAAGAGGCGAAAAGAACAAAACATCTGACTTCTGTTTACCTGATAGAGTCGGGAGGGGTAAAGCAGTCTGCCAAACAGATGCCAGCATCTCCTTTTCTGTACATTTGTGCTTTGGCTGGAAATGCTGGCACTTCTTCTTGCGGAGCATTGAGTCATATTGCTCATGATTATAACGCTGTCTTAAGCAATCCAATCATCGAGCTCCATCACCAATCTACCATGTCTGAGGCTGCTGCTGCTGCTGTTGTTCAAAGGGAAATGGTCTGCCATTCATAATTAATTCACTCTTTGTTAATGTTTGCTTGTTGAAATGAATTTAGAGGCTTTTGTGGAAGTATGATCAAGTTTAAAAAGCCATGTTGCTTTGTAAGCTCTTCTAAAGGAAGACACAGAAGAGCTTCTATATTCATTCACTTGATATTGTTCAGTATTGCATGGAAATGCAAAAAAAAAAGTGTCAAAAGAGCATATCACCTAATTCTGCCTTCAGACTTTAATCAACACTAACAAGCAAAGAAACAAAGCCCTGGAGTACACATGAAACATGAAATACAAGGGAAAGAATCTTTAATACGCATTTAGGATGCACGGTTTTCGGTCCCTTGTGTGAGTTTATTGCTGAGTGGTGATTTGGATATAATGAATTACAATCTATTAAATGTGATTATGCCTGTTAGCAGAACTTAATTTGAATGAAAGTTCAGCTGGAGTTACAAATTGGACCCAATTGTCTGGAATGCAGGCGTATCACATTTGCGTCAGTGTGTCGGGATGGAGGAAATGCTCTTCCGGTGAAGGAAAGTTGGAAAGATATATTGGGTTTAATGAATGACTGAAAGTCTCCGAGGCGGTTTGCAAGTCGGGTCTTGTGCACGGGGGAATCGTCGACTCTTGGAGCTTTAAAGAAATGATAGTTTCATTTTAAGAGATGGAGAGGAAGGGAAATGTAATTATCTGGTAGAAATTGTGAGGAGATTTTTTTTTTCCCACTTTCTTCCCGCTGTTCTGTAATGACTCCTTCAAGGCATGCTGAAGTTTTGGAACGGTAATAGTGCCATCAGTGGAGAGTGATTTTGCCCATGTTTGGTGAACTGTTAGTGTCTTGTGGATGTGATAGAGCTCCATTCATGTATAGTAGGAAAATTTATCTACTTTTTTTTTCGTTTTTGTCCCTGGGCACTCATGACAATAAACTGTCATGTTAATGCAGCGCATTCTTCTAGAGAAACACTGCCACGTTTTCTGCCATAAAAGCCCAGCAGTCTAGTGCTGTTCCTTTGTCCTCAAAATCACAGTGACTTTGGGGACAAAATATGTTCATTTTTGATAAGAAAATGTAGGCCATTCATTTTGGTTATGATCCTGAATCAATATACATATGAAGGCAAAAACTATTCTGTATTAAGTTTTACACTGAGAGGGGACAGAAAGGTGTTCATTCTGATAACAAAAACATCTAAGAGATGTTACATAGACTCAGAGGCATAGGAAAAAATTGTGGGCCTTATGCACGAACACTCCCTTCCATTTAATCCTATTATTAAATATTATTTCCTTTAATATTTAATGTGTGGGCGGCACGGTGGCTTAGTGGTTAGCACGTTCGCCTCTCAGCGCTGAGGTCTTGGGTTCGAGTCCACATCTGAGCGGAGTTTCCATGTTCTCCCCGTGTCTGCGTGGGTTTCCTCCGGGTACTCCGGTTTCCTCCCACAGTCCAAAAACATGGAGGTCAGGTGAATTGGCTACTCAAAATTGTGCGTGTGTTCACCCAGCGATGGATTGGCGCCCTGTCCTGGGCTTAGTTGAATAGTATAATGCCCTGCCATGCGCCCAGTGAGGGGGTAGAGGACTAACCGCGACCCTGATAAGGATAAAGCGGGTGTGATAATGAATGAATGAATATTTAATGTAAAATTAAATTTCAGACTCCTCAAGCCCCCCACTTGGGGCCCTAGTAACTCAGCCCCACTTTTCATCCCTCTACGACGCGCCTGTGTAGAATATCCTCATAGTCTGTATATACTTCATTTACCATGTTATACAGTTCTGTTTAGAAAGTTGACCTCCATATGGATAAATGATGTAAATAGCTCGATTAATAGTTCTAAAGCTCATTTCTGTAATAAAAGAAGCTTTTACATCATTTTTGTCTTCATTATAGTAATTCTTAAATTAGCCATGAAGATCAGTATAATACACTGCAAATCTTAGCAAGTGAAACTATCTTAAATCTAGTCTAAATATGCAATATCTCTCATTTTGAGAATGATGTAAGCTTATTGCTCTATTAAGTAAATTTATCTCACTGTATTAGCAGATCTTTTTGCTTGTTTCAAGATTAAATGATTTAATCAAACCAAATTAGCGGCCAAGACAGTGAAATAATTTGACTTAATAAAGTTACTTAAAGAGGTAAAATGTCTGATTTCATGTTATCCTCCATAATAAAAATGCTACATTCTCAAAATGAGAAATATTACAAACCCCATTTCATTCACGTCTTAATTCACTGGAAACTTAAGATTTTCACTGTTTTCAATTAAAAACAATTCTGTTTGTTAAATAAAAAAATTAGAAATTGTTGGCTGCAGAAAAGTTGTTACAGAGACATTTTACTGGGTCACATTACCTTTTATTTTAATTATATATTTTTTAAGACATTATCTTGGTGGCTTTCTTGCTGTCTCTCCAAAACACTAATGTAAGCCTTCGCATCAATGGCACTTTCACATATGTGACCCCGCCAGGGAAAACCAGGCCAAAGTCACTGGGCAACTTATTGAGGTATCGGGTCAATATGGTGTCACTCACATTAGCGACAAAACTTAGCCACTCAGTATTATTGCTGTAAATGAGAGATAACAGTCTCAGATATCTATCGGAGTACATATTTTGATGAAAAACCAAACTTAAATTCACAAAAAAGTTTTGAAAAAAAAAAATGTGAAAAATAAAGGATGACTTTGACCTGGTTTTGCCTGGCGGGGTCACATATATGCAGATTACAAACAGGGGCGGATTTAACCATCATGCACCCTAACCCTAACCCACGCAATTGCATGGGGCCCCGGAGATCAGGGGGCCCCCTGCTGGCCAAAAGAGGTTTGGCAAAAAAAGACCGTTTTGGTTCTCTGCTGATTTTTCCGTCCACGCTATATTGTTACGCTATATTAAAAAGAGGCGGGTTGAGCACTAGGACCCAGCACAAAAACAGCCACTCAGTCGGAAGCCTGTTTCTCTTTAGACCACTCACTAATGTGTGATTGGCCATCCCAGCGGTCACTCCATCAGCATCTGGACTTTCAAATCATCCATCCATCCATTATCACACCTGCTTAATCCTTATCAGGGTCGCAGTTTAGATTTGGCCTGTAGGCCGACGACTACCTCACTGGCGACCCTACCGGTTAGTGTG
>BRDA01028493.1:0-10821 GCA_036984385.1 Crenuchus spilurus | reverse complement strand
AGGCCCAAGACGATTGAACAGTTAGAGGCCTGTATTAGACATGAATGGGAGAGCATTCCTATTTCTAAACTTCAGAAACTGGTCTCCTCTGTCCCTAGACGTCTGTTGAGTGTTGTAAGAAGAAGGTGGGTTGTCACACAGTGGTAAAAATGGCCTTATCCCAACTTTTTTGCAATTTGTTGACGCCATATAATTTTGAAACTACATATTTTCCCCTTAAAATGATACATTCTCTCAGCTTCAACTTTTGATCTGTGATTTGTGTTCTATTCTGAATAAAATATTAGATGTTAGCACCTCCACATCATTGCATTCAGTTTTTATTCACAATTTGTTTAGTGTCCCAACTTTTTTGGAATCCGCTTTGTATATACCACAGTTCTGAGAAGAGATGAGAAGTGTGTTTCTAGAGTTTTTCTATTGTCTATATATAGTATATTCAGCAGTACATGTTAACAGAGTTCTGTCTGCTCAGGAAATGAAAAGCAGTATACAGACAGTGTGATGACATTTTTTTCAGTGAACAGAATCACTGTTTTCATGTGTACAGGTAGCCAAAAACATACTACATGAGAAATGCTACATGTGGATGAGGTCTTAGCTTTTTCTAGTTTGCTTGTGGCATGATAGCCTAGCACACTGGTTTGAAATATACTTTTCAGTTCATATCGATATTGTTGAAAAGTTACATAAGGACACATATGCACCTAAACTTGCTGTGCTGTTGCTATTGTAATTTTATCTCTATATATCACTTTGTCTCCCACTGGTGAGATTCACACAGTAGTTCCTGGCACTGATCTCAGGAAAACTGGTCCCATCTGAATGATGAAATGAGCAATATAATACATTTCTCACCTTGATTCAGTGTAATCTGTGATTTACTTTGCAGCGTATTGTTTTAACTTTAGCTTCGTTGTTAGGAGACTATTTCAGGGCTGCATTTCATGATGGATGGCCTTGTGCATGTTTTGTTTATAAAAACGATTCAATTATTTCTCACTCACTGCCAATTTTGAGGTTGTTTATTCATTAATCCATTAAAAAGTAGCTCATTACTTAATACTTTTCTTTTGTGTTACTTGTTTGTTAAAAATGTATGAATAACAGGACAAACGTATTCGGCCACTTCTGATTTACATACACATACTTAGATTATTTGACCACAGTATTTAACAGGAATGTGGATCCTCTGAAAAATATTCAATCATGCCTTCTTGAGCAAAATGAATTGGTGATGCTCAGGATGCACAGGATGTTATTTAATATGATGTTGAGTCAAAAATTATCTGCACTCTGGCTCTGTGAGTCGCAAATGCACTGCAGTCTTAACCTCTTCATCAGAATCTCTGTCCTCTTATGGCTTTTTTCAGGACCCAGAATAGTGTCAGCATCAATTTTCCAACTGATGTTTGAACTTTGCTGCTCTTCTACTGTGTGTATCATAAGTGTGCCGGCCAGTGGCATCTGTAGAATAGAAAGTCAGGTGGGGTACAAAAAATTCTGTGGGCAACAACCCACTCATCAGTGAAACTACACACAAACCTACTTGCTAAATTAATTCAACCACAAATGCACATTGAAATTCCAAAAAGCATAATCCGGTGTTGTGCCAGATTCGGCACCCCCGCTGTGAGATGCATCCCCTGTCAGGAGACTTACTTAGTGGTATTCCGTTGCCTTTACTTTGGTGACCAAACAAACTTAAATACAATCCATTCCAGTCATGAATAAAGGAAATAAACATTTTACTGAGGTAAGATGACTGACTGTGTGTTATCTAACTGTTAATTTTGATTAAATTGTGGTCATGATTTAAATATATTGCCTCGGCCAGCATAAGCGTGCCCCACAGCTCGTTATTGAAAGTCTGTTGAACATGTGCAATGTTTTCTACTGCTCACTTGCTTAAACTGAGCCTGACAGGTCGGCCCCATAGTCATTAACTAAATACAGGCTATTGATAGTACTGACCTTACACAACACATACATGAATATTTTAAATGTATTGGGAACTACTGACATTTTCATAAGTCAAATACACAACAATGATAGAAAATAATATTAAAATAAAATAAATGTAAACACAATTATTGATTGTCACACACTGTTCCATGGCAACATCTGTACTCAACAGCTGGTGGTGGCCATTTTTTGTTGCACTGCAGTCATAAATGAACACATTCAATTCCTGTATGTGTTTTCCAAAAGCGTAGTTGCTAACTAGATTAGCAACTTACATAGTTTGAACAAAGCAGTTGTGATGGAAGTGTTTCCTGGACCCATAGTTGGAACTACTGAGTTAACTAATTTGGTAACTTACATAGTCTGATGCATCATTAAGCAGCAAAGGTGTTTCTCAAAAAGGAAATGCAAGTTCTGCCATAAAAACTTAATGCATTGGCACTTATCAGTGTTTACCTAAACCAGTACTGCATCACCCATTCATCCGGCTTCCTGGCCAATCACAAGCTACTACTTGACTTTAACTACTACTTGCCTAGCACCGAAAGTGTTGATACTGAAGCCAACAGAAGTATAAAGCCTTCCTTATGTAAAGTAATTTTATTTAGTAAAGTTAGCTCACTATATTGGCATTATAACTTTACTAAATAAAATAGCTTAAAACAAGCAGGAAGATCACTCTTTCAATAAGCTTACATTCATCTATACATTATCCCACCTGCTTAATCCTTTTCAGGGTTGTGGTTAGTCCCCTACCCCCTCACTGGGCACAGGGCAGGGAATTATACTATCCCAAATAAGCCCAGGACAGGGCGCCAATCCATTGCTGGGTAATAAGCTTAATTTTCTATTTGTTAAAATTTGAAGTATTAGATATTTAAACTGTATTTAAGATGGTTTCACTTACTAAGATATTTCTGCAGTGCAAGATAAAGATTTGATTACATTAAATGCTCAAATGTTGTTTTAATGTTGGTAAAGTAAGCTATAGAAAGCTTTAGTAATGCAGGTGTGTGCTGATAGAGCTGTAGATGTCTGTAATAAAGTGTGTTGAACTGTGGGTGTGTCTGGGCTGTCTGGGTTAAACGATACCAAACCCTCATCATAAATCAGCACAGTAACCAGCTCACTTCACCCCAAAGGTCAGTGTTTCATTAACCAGCTGCCACTTTGATTTTACCACTGCAGCCTTTCAAACTGAGTAATATACAGACATCCTTTCTGAAGGACTGGTGATGATGTTCACATGTATACACAGGGTCACACTCATACAGGCACACGTACAGTCTTGTGCTAAAGTGTGTGCACTCCTGGTTAAATGTTTTATAGATTTTCTAAGTTGACACGTCCTCTACTTCTGCACAGATAATGCACTTACTGTTCATTTACCAAATATTTGAATATTTAAAAATGTGAAATATAAAATCTTGCACCTGCAAAAATCATATTTTAAACCTTTTAAGTTTTATTTACAGTGTGTTAAATTCAGCAAATAAATACAACTGTAGATAAAAGTGTAGCTGATATGGCTTTATTTACTGCACACACCCATCACAATGCTGTGAAATCTGTGAAAAGCACCAAGTTTATGGGGTTCACCTCACTTGACTTGAACTGGTCAACAAACACTACATCAATACTCAAAAATGCACATAAGCAACTTTCTGTGAAGGATGAGGAGAGCAACCTCCCCACCTCCTGTCCTCACAACAGAGGCGCCATAGTGTCCATCCTCACCAGCAACCTCCCAATCTGGTGTGGCAGTGTAGAGAAATGTTATATTTGAATTTGTCCTTGGTAAAGTATGTCAGTAAAACATCGTAATAGAAAACAATCAAAATTGCCACAAGCATTTACATAACATGCAAATCCCCTGAAGCTATGCAGGTTTGGGTGTGGTTAATTCTTTGAAGGGAGACTTCCAAGGAAAGCCTGTGTGGCTGCTGGAAGTGGTGTTGGTGGGAACAAGAGGTGGCACTATTCCTGTATCCAGTGTGAATCCCAATGCCCCAGTGCAGTGACAGATGCTCTACTGTATAAGTGGCCCTGTCTGTCTTATGACTGAAAGGTCCCAATTCTCTGAGCTCATAAAACGATCTGCATATTTCCTCTAAAAGAGTAAGAGTGTTACTCTGATGTCCTGGCTAATTTCCCCACTCATAATCATCTCTATTTTCATAAACTGACTTAGTCTCTCTTCACCTCTCTTGCCTAATGTGTGGTGAATGTTCTGGAGCAGAATGACTTCTGTTGCATCATCCCGGTGGATGCTGCTCATAGGTAGTGGTTGAGATGACTCATGACTCATAATGTTTGTTCTAAATGTGAAAGCTAGTTGAAATAACCATTTAATTTTATGAACTTATCAGAGTGCAGCTGTAAAGCAGCTTCATTCATTATTAGTTTTGGTTTATAGATAAATAAGTTCTACTGACATGAAATGCAGTAGAGTATGGTATATTATATTTTGAATATCTCCACTGTGGGCTAATAAAGGATTATCTTATCTCATCACGTGTGCGGGGAAACATCAATATGTACAGTTTCATTGAGTGTATTCAGGTAACTGACTCAAACTCTTTTGAGATTGAACGCAGAAGAAAAAAACGCTTGTCCTTCAAACATGCAGAAATACTCAGAATTCCTCTGTTTTCATTTCATTTAATTTAAAAATTAGAGATGCACTGAATTTTCAGCAGCTCAAATTATTTGGCTAAAAAAACACCTTTTGGTCTTCGGCCGAATAACTGAAAAGACAGAATAATTTGTACTGAATAATGGCATATTTAATGACACTTTCACCTTCTTGTATTTCCAGACCGTAGACAGGAACCAAAGTGTAAGTTTACTGGTAAAGTTTATATTATTAGTAATGATTGTTATTAGTTTAATATTAGACACTCTTTTGACATTCAGAATTGTGCTTTTCCTCACCAGTAAACAACACAGATTCACCAGCACAGTTACAGTTTGGGACTGAAATGGAAGAAGAAAACAAACTACAAGCTATGATGAAGCTGGAATACAGCCACTTAGCTTTGTGTTTGTGTTCTGCTGGCTGCAGTGTTAGGGACTGTCTAACAATTACCAGAAGAACTGTGAAGTGTTTCAGTGTCTGTAGTCAATGACACACTAAACATGCATGTGGCTTACATAATTCATTTTAGATTTTTTTACCATTTTATTAAATATTACTAATAATGTAACATACATGCATCTTCATACATATTCATATATTATTGTCATGTTTTATATACAAATATAAAAAAAATAATTTGACTTGCTCCCTGTAGAGGTGAATTTATGTCATTTATTTTCACTTAGAAAATCAATTAAATGCTTATTTGATGAGGGGTGCATAAGCTTTTGCATAAAACTTCAAATGGGCCAATGCACATACACACACACACACACACACACACACACACACACCTGCAGACCGTTGTAAGGACCAAGTGTACACACACAAACACACATACACACAGAGAGAGAGAGAGAGAGAGAGAGAGAGAGAGAGAGAGAGAGATGCATACATATCCACTTACTTTAACCCATTTATCTCTTCCTCTCTTTACCATAATGCACTTTACTACATTAACTTAGCCTCTATTGACATACTGCAATTTAAAATCTCCTGTGCACAGCATCGCTCCAATTGTGTGTGATTGACAGCTCATGGTGTGTGTTTTAGCTGTTTAGTGGCTCAAATATTACACACACACACTCTCTCTCTCTCTCACACACACACACACACACACACACATGTACACACAGGACTTTTCTCTGCAGGGCGATCACACTGCCGGCTGTGTAAACAGTGTCAGAACCTTTTTCAGTATATCATCAGTTAGAAAGCACACACACACACACACACACACACACACACATACACACACACACACACACAGCCCGATCAGATAACACCCCTCCACTCAAACATCCTTTCTTCTTTTCTCTCGCTGAGAGACAGCACTCACATCCAGAGTGAAAAGAGAGAGGCAGACACACATGCCTTTGATGGAACGTGCCTGACTGAACAGTAGAGTGTGTGTGTTTTTATGTGTGTATGTGTGTGTGTTAGAGAGAGTAAGGTTGGGTAGTCAAGATTGACTGTTTTACTAATACTTTTTTGTACTATTCCATTTTTACGCAAATTTGTATTAGCTTGAACATAATGGAAAGGAGTCTATTTCCTTTCCATTATTACTTCCTATTACTGGTCACTTGTTTCATTTCTGGTTGCTGGTGTGGGCAGCTGTTGACTATTTATGACAGTCAACTAAATATAACAGTTACCTGAGCTGTTTTGTTCTGTTGTTACATTATTCAATAAACACAAAAAAACACACTTTTTTTATTGTTACAACCAAATTTAATCACATTTAACCCATCCGTGCAGTGAAATACACACACTAGTGAAAACACTACACTGTGAGAACACTATGCTGTCCAAAGCGGTGAGTAGCCCTATCCAAGGCTCCTGGAGAGCAGTTGAGGGTTAGATACCTTTCTCAAGGGCATGTCATGACCTGACTGGGGATTGAACCAGCAACCTTCCGGTCACAAGACCAGATCCCTAACCACCAGACCACAGCAGCCCCCAAATTAATACTATTGTTTATATTTTAACAATATTGTAAGTTGAACAGATTTTTTTGATGGAAACCCAGAACATTGTTAATTTAGTGGTCAATAATTGCCATGAAATAAAAAGGGGGAAGGGAGTCCAGTTTTGGGTGTTTTTTAAATAACATGGTATCCTCCATTCATGTAGACTGTATGCCTATCCAAATCAGAGGTATCACCTGTTAGTAGGATAGAAGTCTTGTAACTCCACCCCTGCTTTTAATCCCTGGGTTACCTTCTGTCTTGAAAAGATGGTTGTGCTGATGTTGTGGACTCACTTGACATTTGCTAGCTGCTTGTTGAATGTTACACCTCAGTCTTCTCTAAAACTAGGTGAGCAGATGTGGTTAGTAGATACAGTATTAGCAGCCAGACCCCCGACCTTGTCCAAAACAAGCAGTGTTAGACATCTGCCTGTCTGCTCTGCTGGCCAGTGTTTCTTTGGACTTTGTGGTGTGTTTTGTACTTTTTTGTAATTCACAGTTAAAAACGAGGATGTTTCTGGAGATCACTCCAGCTGGTCATGTCTGGACGTCTGGTCACATTAGAGAAATATTATTATAAGACAATTAATGTATAACTAGGGAGTTCTTACTAGTTTTAAGTAACCTTATTACAACCCCAAATCAGAAAAAGTTGGGACTGCATGGGAATGAAAAGAAAAATATTAAATTTAAATTTAGAGAAACACTCCATTTTTTTGTTTTGTTTATTATCCCAGCTTTTTGTGATTTGGGGTTGTAAGTTGAATTATCTCACTATAATTAAATTATATTATTGATTAAATTATATAAATTGTATTGTACAAATTCAATTATATGAATTATCTCACTATAATCAATTGTAAAGTGTCCTTTGGTATCAAGAAAGGTGCTATATAAGTGTAACATGAATAATAAAAATAACAACAACAACAATAATAATAATAATAATAATAATAATAATAATAATAATAATAATAATAATAATAATAATGGCAGAGTTTTAATGTTTAAAGCATTTATAGTGACCAGCAAATATATTTGCCAACATATGAAGTGTACTTAATAAAATGATTTAATAATTAAGTTACATCATTTTATTATAAGCCACATATAACATTCTCAGAAAGCACTTGTAGTCCTAATTTAACAGTAGAGATTTTTGCTGTGAATAACTGTGGATTAGAAAACATTGGACAATCCATGGTGATTTGTGATTTGAGCTTTTCAGGATTCTGCTGGGCTCATTTTCAAAGAGCAGCCAAGCGTCTGGATTCGGTTTGAAGAGACTGAGACACTGATTGTGAATGTAAATGCCAGAGCCGCAGTCCCATTTCCACACTCTTTTCTGCTTTGATCACACATCTCATCTTCATACTGACTGTGAACTTCATTTGATATAGTAATTCTCTCTCTCTCTCTCCCTCTCTCTCACTCTCTTCTTATACACTTCTTACCCTTGTTCTGTAATATCTGTTCATTCTTTCATTATTCCTGTCGGTTAAGCTGAAGTGAGTCACAGCCTGATATTAATTCCCGGCATAGTCATGTGACACCTTTTGAAAACTGTCCCACACTACAGTTGACCAGTCCTGCTTTATCTGCTCAAATAATTAATGAAATTGCTTTCATTCCTCTGTTTAATAAATTGGTTCATTCTGCTCTTTTAAAAGAATCATTTACACATTATGGATCTAACCAGCAACCTTCCAGTCAGAAGACCAGACTACAGTTGCCCAATAATTGTATGTGTTTGTTGTGTTAATGGCTCACATTCCAGCGAGAGCATGCTTTTCAGGACGAAAATTTTTGTCGGTTTGGGGATTCTAGTGTTTAAACAGTTTGTGTGTTATCAGCAGTTCTGATGGTCCAGCATATTGTCTCTTGTGTGTGTGTGTATGTGTGCGTGTGTGTGTGTGAGTGTGAACATGAGTTCAAAAGTCTAATAGTCTGTGGGTATAGGCTCTTGGCAAGCTTATTTGTCTTGCAGCGTATGCTGCGCTAGAGTTTGTCAGAGGGCAGAATCCTGAACAGTCCATCAGCAGGGTGAAGAGTCCTTGATTAACCTGCTGGCTCTGCTGAGGCAGCATGATGAGTACAGTTCCTGTATGGATGGTAGTGATGTCTTTGTGATTTTCTCCACTGACTTCTTTCTCCAGAGACTTCTTCTCTGTGGCAGAGACCACACCAGATTGGGAGGTTACTGGTGAGATGGACTATTTTGCCTCTGTAGAAGGTCATGAGGGTAGGAGGAGGGGGTGCTCTCCTGATCCTTTGCAGAAAGTGGAGTCTCTGATGTGTCTTTTTGACTAGGTCTTTGACTAGGTCTTGTTGACCAGGTCGAGTCTTCTGTGAAGTAAACTCCTAGAAACTGTACTTTTCACAGATTCCACAGTGTTGCCATTGTGAGTGGGGTGTGTGCAGTAAATAAAGGGGCAATTGAGTAGCCATACAAGGTATCCATTTCTAATAAACTATACAGTTAATATATTTCCACCAAAATATTAAAATAATAATAAACTTTATTCATTACCTGGCATTGTTTTATATGGTTATTATAAATCAATGTTGTACAGCTGTCCTGATAAATGAAGTGATAGATGCATAAAAGAGAGAATTTAATCTAATTTCTCAGTATATATGCCACCTTACTGTCAATAGAGCAGCTTAATTGCTGTGACGACTTTCATAAAGGTGCTTTTGTACCACCCACCCATCCGCCGCACATGCATCTCCCTGACATGTTGTAATGCAGTTTATGTTCTCTGTGGTTTATTGGCCTCCAGAGCATTTGGGTGTAAATGGGACTTTTCCTAAAATAACCAGAAGTAGGTGAGTAGAACTATAAGGTAGGAGTTTCTAGTAAAGTGGCCAGTGAGTAGACGTATAACATAGAGGCTGATAATGTAATCAGTGAGTACACATGCAAAGTAGGGGCTTCAGCTAATGTAACTACTGAGTAGAAGTATAAGGTAGAGGCTTCTGAGTATATAGCTAGCGAGTAGAAGTATAAAGCAGGAGTTTCTAATAAAGTGGACTGTGAATATATATACAAGGTTGGGGTTTCTAATAAAGTTGCCAGTGAGTATAGATACAAGGTAGCAGTTTCAAATAAAGTGAACAGTGAGTGTTCTTGGCCAGCAAAGCCTGATTGTGTTAAAGAAATAAAACAAACACTAGTTAGGTTTTCCTCAGTGCGTGGAGTTCTGTATTATCAGGCAGTTCCAGGAGGCTGTAGCTGCTGAAGGGAAACATTAGGTCACACAGGGACACTTCCACCCCCAAACCAATCTATTACTGAGTATGTGTGTGTGTTTGTGTTTGTGTGTTTGTTTAGCTCTTTGTTGGGACCAGATTTTCCCAGTTTGAGGGAAAATGGCATGTTTTCTGGTTGTGAGGACGTGACTGCTCTTTACAAATAAAATATTTTGCCCCCTAAAACTGCAAGATTTATTAGAAAAAAGATGTCAAAGCTGATATTTTAACCTGCTGTATGCCACTGTACTGGGCCAGAATACAAACATAAGGTAAGGGTAATATAAATGAAAGTGAGTAGCTGCCTATTGTCATTATGTTAAAGACAAGTTGTTTATCCCCAATGATTAGATTCCATTTATTTTTATACACATTAGCCTGCTTGGTGAAGCTGTACATTTAATACACCTGTCAGGGTATCAGCTGTATTAGTGTAATATTATAAGCACTAATGCAATGAATAATATGCATATAATTCAGTTAAAGACAGACTAATTGGCATGGCTGTATGGAGTACAGTGTTGCCAAAGCATAGACTGTCGCCCCCTGCTGTTTGCATTCAAAATGTTGGTAAACAATTTATCAAAATGCTACAAATTTATGCCCAGTTATATTTGCCTGTGACAATATTTGCCGGTGAATAAATGCCAACAAGAACAAATTATTAGTCTGTCAAAGTCATCATCACATGAAGCAGCACTGATTCAGAGCCCTGGGTTTTGGAGAACTTGTATTTCCCCCCTAATGTTTTTGTGGGTTTATTTAATTAAAAAACTAATGTTTGTATGACCATTGTCCAACTACTCTCAATTACTGACTGTTAATTATTTAAGATGGACATACTGTATGCAAGTGATCTCTGTGCAAGGGCCCTTTAGAAAGGCTCATGTCATATACTGCTCTAAAAGCAGTAAAGACTGAAACACTTCATTCTAAAAAGTTTGGAGCTATACTGTACATATATATATATATATATATATATATATATATATAT